>BROG01000196.1:1082500-1103423 GCA_030159075.1 Atrina japonica | reverse complement strand
AAATATATATATGTGAAATATCAAGCCTTATCCTCCTGGTTTAAAAGCTAAAGCCAAGGTTAGTTTTTGAAAAGTAGGTCAAAGTCCAAAGTCAAGGTCACTAGGTAAAAAAAATCAAGGTTCCAAATGTAAGCTCTTGTCATAAGGAATCTATGTGAAATATCAGAACCCGGTTATAATTTTGTCTACGGACATCGCCGCCGATGACGACAGCAACACCGGGGGTATGGCATTAGCTCCCCAGACTTCCCTCCCGGTGAGCTTAAAATGAACAACCATACAGTAAACATACACATTTACCATCAATCAGAGCTTCAGCTGACGTGAGTCTACAGGATGTATTACTTATCCAGCCAATAAGACCTTATCCGAGTCTGTTATCAGTGGGTACTCCTAGACAAATTTGGCAACACATTTAGATTTATAATTTGACCTTGTAATCTACGATACCACTTTTTCTTTCGAATATATTTTTATATTAAATTGGACCTTAACTGATGAAGTCTTATTGACAGAAATGATAGTCTTGAACATTTGTATTGTAATGGCCAGATCAGTGGTAATTTTTCAAGTGATGTGAATTTCAAAATTACAATATATTTAAAAAGGGGGTTGTGTCAATCTGAGAATCATCACACATATAAAAAAAAAACTTCAAAAAGTTAAGATGAGTCAATCTAAAAATTTTTTTACATATTAACAAAAAAAAAACCATCAAAAAGTTGAAAGATATTTCATGGCTAAGTAAAACTGTATTAAATTAAAATAATTAAATTGACATACAAATAAAATTCAAATACATATTTAAAAATGTAAATGATTATGTATTTCACAAAAAACATCAAAAGTTTAAAGAATGATTTAAATGTAAGAAAATCTGTAAACTAAATAAGAAATTCAATTTGCAGTCACCTTAAACTCAAAAACATATTTCCATTTCATTGAAAGAAAAATCAATTTCAGTATCTCAAGTTATGTGTTATATTATTGCAAATAAACATTTTCGATGTAAATATTTAACATATCTTCAGATGTCAAGAGTGCTTTTAATCTGCTATGTCATGGTACTGAAAATTATGTTTGCATAAATAAAACTGGAAACATATTTACTTGAAAGAAGATAGAAAATTCGGTCACAAATAAAATCTGCCATGATCTAATGGAAATTTTAAAACCATACACCTAAGTATATAGATATAGATATATATATATATTTTTTTTTTTTTGCTTTTTAATTTGTATTTTTGAAAGATGACCTGTGGCAGCTAAAGTATTTAAAGAATGTAACACCCATTTTTCTATCATGTCATTAGTAATGTTTTTATGGGTTACTTGACAAGCTTAATATCTTCTAGTGCAGGATGTTTTTCCTGGGTATATCAGGAACTGCAATCTACCTTGAATTGCAGAAAAAAAAATTGTCAAAATATCAGGTCTTATTCACATTTACAATTTTAAAATGATATAAGCTGTCACAGTGATTATTTTTGTCCCCTGACATATAGTTGAGAATATGATAAAATGTGTGTTCAAATACATTATCAAACACATAAAACGTTGTAAAAGATTGTCTTTTCGAAGTTATTTGTTTATTAGAATTTAAGTTTTCCTGTACCTTAAAAAATCCAGCTGTATTTCTGTATGCAATGACCTTTCAAATAAAATCTTACGTCATATCAAATGTACTTCCTAATTCGGTCGGGGGATCTCGGTTCTTTGCGCGCTCGGACTATGTTAAAGTCTATCGATTTTTTATTTCCTTTTATTTTTAAAATGCAGGACGTGATTTTGATTGGAAAGTGTATGTACTATGTAAAATATAATTATGTTTTTCAATGCTATTTCAAATACCTGAAGAAAATTGGATGAATATATGAATAAATATATCAGGTCACTAAAAGAATTTTTTCGATCTTTAATGTTACCGTGAATGCTGACATTAACAAAATCAAAACAACATAACTGTGAAAAGTATGTGTACCTCATGTTTTACTGTCATGCCGCCATGTCCGGTGGAGTTGGGCAGTTCATAATCATGTGTCAAGAATGATAAGCCGAGAATGCGATGGGACGAGTTAAAAATGGGTCGAGAACACACGAAATACCTGGCATGTGGACAATTTCAAAAACAAATGTTTTGAAATGACGAAAAAGACAAACTGTGCCTGATTTAGGTATGAAATGATATGAAAATAAACGCAAAGGGAAATAAGATGAATCAGTACATGTTCCCTACCTGTGAAACCATTATAAACAAACATTTTGAGAGCAGATGAATTACTACATGTCCATGTTGAGCCCTTTTCTGTGAAACCATTATAAACAAACATTTTGAGTACTGATGAAACATTACCTGGACTCTACCTCTGAAATCAAGGAAATGGCAAAATATTACAAAGCCTTATAGGAATACCTCACTTAGATGGACCGACTAACCCAGACAACAACAACCCCCCCCGCTTAACCCAGACAACAACCAACCAACCCCAACAATATTTAATGAACAAAATAGATGAATAAAATAACAAGCATTCTGAAAATACTGTTGAATCAATACAATCCCCTACCTCTCAATGCTTATTTTTAGTCTCAAATAGATTATGTAGAAAAGTGTAGACATTTGCCTCAACATAAATCTTCCAGCTTCATCATGGAATCATTTATCCCCATAATTCCTTTCCATCTGGTTTAGATGCTTTCACAAAATAGAAAAATAAAAGCTATGAATTTTTTGTTTTCATTTTAGTTTGAGGACTGGCCCCTCAAAGTTCAATCATTTTTAAATTGTTGCTGATGCCTGCCACACTTCTCCTCACAGTAACAGTTGTTGTTTTAGCTGTTGTATTGCTGTTTAGGGACCCCACTCAAAATACTCGTGAACTGAGCTGGTCGCCCGGGCTAAAACTAAAAGGCATGAGAAACCAGCAGGAACAGCTAACGATTGTCACCATCTTTTGACAATATGTTACCTCTTAACCACTGAAATTATTTAAATCATTTCTCATTTATTCTTCTTCTTCTTTTCTTTGTAATTTTTTTAGATGTTTTTTGGTCGATTTTTCTGGAGATTTCGCTCAGAAGTACTTGCTAAAATTAAACGCCATTTTCAGACTGGTTATGATCAGGTGTATTTACAAAATCGAAAACAACATTGTAATCCAGATTTGCAGTATGGTGACACAGTACTCGCCACTGGGGCGAGTTCATTATGTAAATTTACTTGTCCGAAATGATTTTTTACTCGTAATGTGAGCAGGGGAGTGGATTTTTCTAACTTTGGTGAGGGTTCTAAAATGTGCCGACACCTACGACACGGGACCTAGGTTTTTAGTCTCATCTGAAGGACAGAAAAAGCCAGGCACCTCTGCCAAGGCTCGAACCCGTGACCCTCCGGTCGCAAAACGAGCACTACCGTGCCTCACAGTTACACTGTCTAGTAATATGATAACGGAATACAACAACACACCTAAGGGTATTCACCATTGGTATGGGACACACAGAGTACTAGCCACGTTTTGTCAATCTTCCAGAAGTCAAACATAAACAGGGCTGACAAAATATTTTCATCATCAATAAAAGATCAATTTTTTTCTTCTGAAAATTAATTATTTTTTGTTTCTGATCAGTTTTAGGCTCATCGTTTGAAAACATTGTTTCCTTAGAAAAGAAAAGTTGTAGATTCAGTTTTTTGACAGTGTCAGCAACGAAAACTGTTGAATCTTGGGAAGGCACCCAGGTGCCAGTCCATCTGTGTAGGACACCTTACAATGTACCTTTGGTGAAACAGTATGATACTGGTCAGTCTGTTCAAGTGAATGGTAAGGGCCCAAGTGGCTGTTACTGTGGTGAATGGAGGGGTGGATCTAAGTGCTTGTGGTGAAAAAAGGTTATACTAATTCATACCTGATTTAAGTCTATCGACAAACAAGCATTCTGAGAGTATTGATAAATCAATACATGTCCCTCTACCTGTGAAACCATCATTATGACAAATAAAAAACCAAACTTTAACCCAAACCTCAACTAGATGAACAGACAGAAACCAACGAAAACTTAGAGTCACTCAAGCAAACAAATAAATTAAAAATTTACATAATGAATAATGGATGTTTTTAGTTTCAATTGTGTTTTAAGCCAGTTCAGCCAGTTAAGTTCAGTTATATGATGGTAGCCAGTTTTTAATGGCGGAGGAGAGAACTAAGTAATACATAACAAACAAATAAATAAGCAAATAGATAAAATAATTACTATCAAAGTCTAATTGCCACCATCATATAGTAAAATTGTTAAGAGTAGTATAAAACACGTCCATTTTAACAACACGAACACAAAAATGTGATCTTGGTGACTGGCCATGTTGTTTTCTCATGTGCATTGCCTATTTAATTCCGATCATACCCAAGAAATTAAAGCAAAGACATGCATGATTGTTATTTTAAGATACACACCTGTACAAGCATGCTCTTACCTGTAATTTATCTTAATTAGCCCATACATCTACCTGTCACTCACCTCAAAAATCTACAAAAACGTCCGTGTCTTCCTCATCTTCCATCAAATAACTTTAAACAGTCAAATTACAGAGCAGTGTGGCAGGTTACTTATTTATGAACCACCCTGTAGTGGTCTTGATCTAATCAGAAGCAATTAACTGCAGAAACACATCTGATGACCTTTGACCCCTTTGAGAGCTTCTGTAATTATCTGTTAACAATACTTCACCTCTTCATTCAGCTTCAACGTTTGTCTTGTCGGAGGTTTTATCGCCTTCATTTTTCACATGTGTTTTTTTTTAAACAATACTTTGGAGTGTTTACATGTAACATGGAAAGGATGTTGGTTCTGGGTAAGTCTTTTTTTCAATATCGTAGACTGCAGACTATAACACTACTAATGTTAAACAACGTATTTTTCATAATCTTGAATTTATGTATAGAACATTTTTTACAGTGTTTGATTTAAAAGAAGAAAACAATAATCATTATCCTCTATACTTTATTTAAATAATCTAGATATTGTGATAATCCATAACTGTTTCCAGTTTCCTCTACGATAAAGATTGATATTTTTTTTTTTTTTTTTATGAAATTTTACAAACTGAATTGAGAGCCGGCCTGGTTCAGTCGGTAGTGCGCTCGACTCTGGATCGTGAGGTCGTGAGTTCAAGTCCCGCTGCCGACAGGTTGGTTTCCTGTCTTTTGGATGAGACAGTAAAAACTGGAGGTCCCGTGTCACAGTAAGTGTCGGCACGTTAAAGAACCCTCACTGCTCAATGGCCGTAAGTGCCGAGCATAGGCCAAAATTTGAAGCCCTTCACCGGCATTTGGTGACGTCTCCATATAAGTGAAATATTCTTGAGTGGGACGTTAAACAACAATAAACAAACAAACAAGACAAACAAACAAACTGAATTGAAGCAAGGCCATACAAAAAGAGTTGCATGAGTCTTAAGCAAATCTTATGGGTGAATATTAGGTGGTAAACTCATAGTTTACAACAATTACATCCTATTCCCTGAGAAATTACATCCTGTTCCCGAAGTTTCATGTCAAGACATCTTCCTGGTCAATATGGGTGAAAATCCATTTTAATTTTCAAAAATATACATCATGTTCCCTAAGCAAATTTACATTTTGTTCCACAAGCATTACACACTGTGTCTCCTCAGAGTCTCATGAACACATCTTTCACCCTTTTAGTTTACAAAGAATTAGATCCTGTTCCCAATGCTATTACATCCTAGTTGTTCCCTGAGCAATTACATCCTAGTTGTTCCCTGAGCAATTACATCCTGTTCAGTCAGTCTCACGAACACATCTTTCTGGTCAACCATTGCTAATCACTTAAACTTGTTAAGAAAGTAAAACTTGTATACCAATTGGAGCAAAATGAGGTCAATTAGTTCTCTGCAAAACAAAAGTGGCAGAGAAGCACACTGTATTATTTGGTAAATTAAAACATTTTTGCCAAACGCAACTAGTAATATCAGTTATTTTTTGTCTACCATACATTGAGCATTGCAAATTAACTTTCGGTAATTTTTTACGAAGATTCTCGAGTGACCAATAAATATGTACTATTTGCAGTTAAAATACATTTTATTCATATAACCCTTTGCGTTTAATAAAACAAGTAACTTCAAAAAGAAGATCTTTTACAACGTTTTACATGTTTGATAATGTATTTGAACACACATTTTATCATATTCTTGACTATATGTCAGGGGACAAAAACAATCATTGTGACAGCTTATATCGCTTTAAAGACTCTCACTGGACAGATAAAGTCCTTAGCATAGGACAAAATTTCTGAAGTCTGTGTCAGGCTGTAAACAGCAACAAACAATAAACAAACACCTTTATCAACATAACTAAGATGAAACACATGTTTATGCAGACAGCTAAGGTGATACAAACAAATGTGTTCTCAAGTCACTAAGGTGATACATGTGATGTCAGGTCACTAAGGTGATACCTGTGATGTCAGTTATGTCAGGTCACTAAGGAGATACATGTGATGTCAGTCTCACCAACACATCTTTCTGGTCGGCCACTAAGGTGATACATGTGATGTCAGTTATGTCAGGTCACTAAGGAGATATATGTGATGTCAGGTCAATAAGGTGATACATGTGATGTCAGGTCACTAAGGTGATACATGTGATGTCAGGTCACTAAGGTGATACATGTTATGTCAGGTCACTAAGGTGATACATGTGTTAGGTCACTATGGTGATATATGTGTTGTCAGGTCACTAAGGAGATATATGTGATGTCAGGTCAATAAGATGATACATGTGATGTCAGGTACTAAAGTTATATGTGTTGTCAGGTCACCAAGGTGATACATATGTTCCGTCAGGTAACTAAGGTGTTCTTTCAGGTCACCAAGGTGATACATGTGTTCTGTCAGATCACTAAGGTGATACATGAACCAGGCGTTCTTAGCTGATTCTAGAAGAAGTACTGCTTAATGAAAAGGTACTCACACTATACAACAAGCTGAATCTAAAATTCAACTGAATACATACATTATGTTCTTCATGTTGTAATCTGTTGCTTTGTCCATTTCAATTACTGTGATAATGGTAAACCTCTACTTGAAATAATCAATAAAATCTTAAATTTTATCCAACTGCTTGATAAATGCTTAATAGATTTAAAGCATTCAAGTTAATTTCTATGCAGCAAATTGCAACTACTGAAACTATCAACAACATGTATCTATCTCACTTTTGCTATTTGATAGTTCAATGAAGCAATGTACACTTTTGTGAGGCACTGATCATTTGATGTATTGTTACACCTCTAGCAAGTCTTGTGCCTTCAAAATCTTTGACTGGAGATGATGGTTGTTGATCACATGACAATCCAGAAACATTTATAATGCACTTATTGGACTACCATTTGATTTGGGGGGGGGGCTCATAGATTTTGGAAATAAATATTCTGGACTTGAAAATACATAATCTGTTCTTGACTAGCAAGAAAATAAATAATCTCACCTTAACTGGTGCCAAAGTTGTGGTAAAAAATTAATTAATGTTTAAAAATGTTTGACTCGCTTCACTCCCCATTTTTTTTGGTAGAGGATGTATGACAACAAGTAGATACAATTACTGTTGTCAGCGTTATTTTAATGTTATGCTTTATTACCTAAAAGTTAGGTAATAATCCCCCATCTCACAATCAAATTGTTGTCCCCTTAAAACTGTTGGGATATAAAAATGGAAGAAAATGAATTCAGGTGTAAAAGGTACTAGACCATTATTTCAGCACCTGGGCATATCTGTAACCTAAGCATAGAATTCAGAAACAGAGGACATAAAACAGATGTGTGTGACAGGAAGTGTCCACAGATAAAAAATTTTTTTAGACTTAGTCTGTGCAAGCTGTTTTGTTTGGTTTTTTATTGATAGTGTATGCCACACTCAACTATTTTTCAAGTCAAATGATGGGGGGGGGGGGGGTTTACTATTTAATGAATTTTTAAAGCCACTCATAAAGTTGTGGTTACAATTGGCTCAAATTTGGTTGAATTTTGAGATTTCCTGTTTTTTATTGTCTTTGCTGCTTTACACTCCACCATGAATTGTTCATTTCAATGGTAATTATAATGTCACAAGGTAGATGACCTTGATTTGATCTTGAGAATATGACCATGAATACAACATGAGGTAATGACCTTGATCTGATCCTTAGAATATAACCGTGTACACAATTTGAGGTTATGACCTCGATTTTATCCTGAGAATGTGACCTTGACACTACAACTTGAGGTAATGACCTTGATTTGATCCTGAGAATGTGACCTTGACTATAACTTGAGTTAATGACCTTGCATAGAACCCAAGGGCATAAACTGGTATACAACATGATGGAATGACCATGATAACATGCTGAGAATTTACCAGTGATTTCATCTTGACATAATTACAATGGCTACAAAAAAAAAAAAAATTGAAAGAATAACCAACAACTTTCAAGAGATATAACTGTACTTTTTAATATCATTTTTAAAAATAGTATATAACCAAGTTCCAGCCCCACACTTAAAAGTTACATTTTGCTATTTGACATTACAAAACAGGCAGGCCATCAGTTTCCATGGTAATTTATGTATGCATGGTACATGTATTGTGTATTGATTGAAATAGATCTAAATTAGCATGCTTTATTATACAGGTGCTACATTACGCATACACCATATTACTGACTTTCTTTGTTGGATTATTTCACAATGCTTTTTAAAAAATAAACTGGTTTACATCAATTTGACACTTAATAGTTCCCAATAAGCACCCACCCCTTTTTTCTGATATTTTTAGCACCTTAGGCACTTTTTGGATTAAATACAGCAGTTATTTTAATCATGGGGAGCATTTTGTAAATATGTTATCATAACAAAAGCTTGAAGGTAGCAGCACTATACCTTAGATACTGAAATTATGACTGAGAAGTAGGTCAGTTGGCACAATCTAGGTCATGAGGTCAGAGGCCAATGGTACCACCTGAAAGGGCTAATAAGGACTGCATATGTGAAATATTAAAGCTGTACTCCTTATATTTCAAAAGATAAAGGTCCAGGTTAAAGTTTTTGTCAAAACTGTATGCAGTATACAAATCAACCTCTATATAAAGATCACCTCCCTATAAAGACCTGCTATATACAATGTTCACTGTATACTGTATAGTTGCTTTTATTTAATTTTGCTGTATTTGCAGTCAAAAATATCTTGAAATTATGTACCCATGAATATAATACTTAATAGTTAAGGAATTAAAAAAAAAAAAAAAGTATGCTACCGATAAAAATTATAAATGTTTTTACCAATCAAAATTAATTCATATATAACCAGACATGAGTACACATGAATCACAAAATATTATCAGCGTTAATTCAACACTTATCATACCAAGAATAACCCAAGAATAAGTTCCTTTCAGAAAAAGTGAAATTTTCTCCCCTGTGAAATTAAACAACCATACAATATATATCAATGAAATGCATTTAGATGAAAATGAAAGATTTGTAGCAAATGCTGCAGAGGGATGGATGAATTTTTAGGAAGTTACATCTCTCTCTCTCTCTCTCTCTCTCTCTCTCGTTACATGTAATCTCTCTCTCATGCCAATGTAAAACATCACAGAATCACTTTTTGGGGTTTGTCTGTTCTTTACTTTAACTCTTTCAAATATAACCTTTGAACCCAACAAGACAGCCTTACTAATTTAGCAAAATTTGAGTGAATAATTCTGTAGAATATAGAAGGCCCAACTTCTGGTATATCATACAAAACTGTACCAGATTCACCCACCAACTTGTATTTTTCTCCAATTACTGTATCTGGATTATGTAACAATACAGAATTACTTTAAATGTTTCCTCCTGTATCAAATTTGCCTTGTTATCAAACTGAATTACTACCTGCTTTAATTGTAATTGATTATTTCCTGGTAAACAGTGACATCTGGTGCCTATAATTTTCAAATTAAGGCAGATATCAACTGTATATTGTCTTTGCTGCAAACTTGAAATTGAGTGTTTATGAGCGTTTGTATCTAGACATCCCCAGAGAGTTACATGCCAACTCCATCCTTTTTATTGACTTAATTCTTTAACACAACAATAGCCGTTGTTTAATTACCATTCAAAGTGAAGTGTTAAAACTGGTAAGTTACTTAATTTAATATATATTCTTTCAAAATTTCATAAAACCTTGTTTGGTTTGGGGGTTTTGTTTAGTTTTTTTGTTGCTGTTGTTGTTTTTTTGTTTTGGGGAATTTTTTTGTAATAAAACATCTATTTACTGAAAAAATTATCATTCATAACATTTTAACCAATTTATATGCACAGGAGCTGAAAAAGACCTAAGGTGTCTAAATGATTATGAAAACTTGAATGAAGAATTTGAAATGTGTTAAAACAAATTTCAAACGGAACAACAAATGAACAGAAGGACAATGGTCATTCTCATAGACGTGCATATAAAAATGTTGATAAGACATGTACTAACAACAACAACAATTTGTACACACACACACACACAAACATATGTGTGTATATATATATATATATATATATATATATATATATATATATATATATATATATATATATATATATATATATCTAATACACGGAAATAAATAGAAAACTTTTCTTGAAAACAACTTGAAAAAATTGTAATTTGTTTATTTTTAAGAAAAGCAAACAGGAAAATATTAAATAGATGTCAAATGATATGTTCTTACATTATACAGTGTTCAGCAAAAATAATTTGTACAATGTAGAAAACAGTAAGGGCTAGAATATGTGTAGATTCTGTATCAGTGGGTGTGTAGGTTCTGTATGAGTGGGTGTGTAGATTCTGTATCAGAGGGTGTGTAGATTCTGTATTAGTGGGTGTGTAGGTTCTGTATGAGTGGGTGTGTAGATTCTGTATCAGTGGGTGTGTAGATTCTGTATCAGTGGGTGTGTAGATTCTGTATGAGTGGGTGTGTAGATTCTGTATCAGTGGGTGTGTAGGTTCTGTATGAGTGGGTGTGTAGATTCTGTATGAGTGGGTGTGTAGATTCTGTATCAGTGGGTGTGTAGGTTCTGTATGAGTGGATGTATAGATTCTGTATGAGTGGGTGTGTAGATTCTGTATCAGTGGGTGTGTAGGTTCTGTATCAGTGGGTGTGTAGGTTCTGTATGAGTGGGTGTGTAGATTCTGTATCAGTGGGTATGTAGATTCTGTATTAGTGGGTGTGTAGGTTCTGTGTAGATTCTGTATCAGTGGGTGTGTAGGTTCTGTATCAGTGGGTGTGTAGGTTCTGTATGAGTGGGTGTGTAGATTCTGTATCAGTGGGTATGTAGATTCTGTATTAGTGGGTGTGTAGGTTCTGTATCAGTGGGTGTGTAGATTCTGTATCAGTGGGTGTGTAGGTTCTGTATTAGTGGGTGTGTAGGTTCTGTATGAGTGGGTGTGTAGATTCTGTATCAGTGGGTGTGTAGGTTCTGTATTAGTGGGTGTGTAGGTTTTGTATGATTGGGTGTGTAGATTCTGTATCAGTGGGTGTGTAGGTTCTGTATCAGTGGGTGTGTAGGTTCTGTATCAGTGGGTGTGTAGGTTCTGTATCAGTGGGTGTGTAGATTCTGTATTAGTGGGTGTGTAGGTTCTGTATCAGTGGGTGTGTAGGTTCTGTATCAGTGGGTGTGTAGATTCTGTATCAGTGGGTGTGTAGGTTCTGTTTGTTTTATCATTCTGGTACATCCCACTTGTTTGTTTTGTTTGTCGTTTTACATCCCGTCAAGAATTGTTCAATTATATTCAGATGTCACCAGCTATAGGTTAAGTGTCACAAATTTTGACCTGTGCTATGGACTGTCGTCAATACAGTGAGGTTTCTTTTACATGTATGTGCCATGCCTTCAACTGCACAGGACCAAGTTTAAAGTCTCATTCGAAAGACCTGTACATGCGGCAAAGGATTTTTTACTTATATGTATATGGACATGATACCAGCTATAGCTAAACTTCCACAAATTTTGACCTATGCTATGGACTGATACCAACACAGTGAGGGTTCTGTTATGGGCCACAGGATCTCGGTTTTAAGTTTCATACATAAGACAGGTTACTTTAATTTTGAATGCAAAGAGCAACAGTCACCTTTTTTAAAGTCCAAGATGAAGCAAAAAAATAGATATACTTGTAAACTAAAATACAACTCTATCTTTGTTGCCAAATCATACTCTCTGCATTTTTTATGGTAATTGTACATTTAATATATGCAAATACAGTAGAGAAGCTATTACAACAGATTATCCTACTTATTGATATGCAAATTTATTCAAATAAGTATGCAAATGAAGAATATCAGCCAGAATCCTTATTTGAATATACATGTATACAATTTTATTCTGCCTTTCATCTGTTTGTTTAAAGGGGCATTAACTGTGTTTACTAAAAACAATAATTGATTTTTTTCTACTTTTACTAAATCTTATATTCTTATATATTTTGTGACAAGATGGTCATGCAGTTCCAGTGTGGTATGCATAAATAAATAGTAGGGTTGAGTTAATCAATTGAAAAAAAATGCCAAACCTGGGTTTCTCAAACAATTTTAAAAAAGATATATTGGAATTTAAGAATTTTTATCTCTTTTTTTTGCTATTGTACAGCAATATTAGTAGTGCAAAATGGAAAAAATTGGGGGAAAAAAACACAGCTATTGTCCGATTCACATAAGATGGCGGGGCAGAGTAACCTTTAAATTGCCATACAGATGATTCTAATCACTTTTCGGTTACAAAAGTTGCACAGGATAAACGTTTTATTCCTCACTGGATACTCTCTTACGTATGGTTACAAGTAGAAACAACTTAACTCTAGTCAGTGTAATTTTATTGTTATGCTTTATTACGTAAAATTTAAACTTACCAAAAAACTGTACACAAGACTCCACCTCGCCAGGTTATATTGATTTCACTATAATGCCCCTTTACATATTGTCTCATCAAGAACTTACTCACCCATATGTAGGCGTCACCAGGCATTATCAGAGGAAGTCCCGTTAGTACACTCATAAATGATTAAGAGATTTTTCCCCGCCTTTCTTCTTTATATAAAGTAATGCCAAAAAAGCCTGATTAACTCACCTGACCATATCAAAATTTCTTGAGGATTAATTTGCATCATTTGCATAATTTTTGTTACCGACAATATCCTGTAAGATTGCTGAGGTTGGAATGAACACCAGTAAAACAATTAAATAGCTATTTAGACTCAGAAAATTTGTATAAGCTCCCTTCTCCCCCACACTGCCGCCACCAAAAAAAAAATACTGCAGAATATCAACTGCATGAATGATAATTCCTCCTCACGTTGTATTACATTGTACACTCAAAACACTAAAAATACCCATCAACCATGGGAGGTAATCATATACAAAAACACTGAAACTACCCATCACCCAAGGGAGGTAATCATTTACAAAAACACTGAAACTACCATCACCCACGGGAGGTAATCATTTACAAAAACACTGAAACTACCATCACCCAAGGGAGGTAATCATTTACAAAACACTGCAAAATAACTCCAAAAGTTATACTGACCTCAACCAATCTTCTTAACTACAGCATTGAAAATAGAATAAGTCCTAAACAGGGCCATTCTGTCTTTCTGGTAAAAAGTAAGGGGAAAATGTAGAAGCTGAAGCATAGCATGTGCTAAGAATCATACGATTTATATATATATATATATATATATATATATATATATATACTGTGCAAGTTGATGAATAGGTATAGTGCGATGGCAGAGCGGAATAAGCTTCTGATTATCATACGGATGATTCTACTCACTTTTCAGTTACAACAAGCCGTATAGGAAAAACGTTTTATTTCTCGCTGAGTACTTGTAGTAAACTATGGTAACAAATAGGAATGATTTCTCGTGTTGGTGTAATTAAATGTTGCTAGGGTTTAATATTACCTAAAATTTAAACTTGTCCAGTCATGGAAAGATTCACCAGACTCTGCCCTGCTAAGTAATATGGATTTTACTGTAGTAGAAGCAGGTAAACCTCAGAACTCAACCAATCCATGTACACGAACACTACCACCAGCGGGGTGAAAGCGTAAGCTCTCTTCAACTAAATTGATCGTGACAAAACTTTTTCATAAATTTAATTTTGCAAGCTGTTAGCAATCTAATCCTACAATGATGCTATTTTGGACAGAGGGTGGAGATGTATGAATACAATAATGATAACATAGAACGTTTTAAAGAAATTAAAGAAATCTAGATATTATCTTTTAGCACCAGCATAGATCCACCCCATATCTAATTTCAATTTCAATGGATTAATTAAACTCTAAATGTTTAAGATAATAATATCCCATTAGTTTCCAACTGAGCCCAACTTACGGTTAAGTGGATCCTTATGAATAAATAACATACAGAATACCACATGTGTTAGATATCATACCTGTATAAAGGTAAACAGAACCACCTGAAAGACAGGTAAAATTATCGGTCATGCAGCAAGGTGGTCCCACCAGTGGTATCATAAATACATACTAAAACTTGGTCTTTTAGATGAGACTTAAAACAAGGTCCCATGTCACGGCAGGCATGGCATGTAAAAGAACCTTCACTGCATTGGCGTCAGTCCATAGCACAGGTCAAAAATTGTGGTATTTCACCTAATGCTGGTGATATCTAAATATAAGTGTAAAATTCTTGATGGGATGTAAAACAACAAACCACCCCCAACCCCCAAAAAAATAAACATACATACTAAAAGTAAGTATAAATTGAGTAATACCGAGAACTAGTTGTAAAAATTAAATCTATTTTCCATTTCATAAGACAGAAAATGAAAATAGGCATATGTTTTCAGGGCATTTTTTGCTCTATATCTATAGCCAATATTGGGCTATCTTCCCATTATTTTTGCCAAAAATTTCCATTCATGAACATAACGTAACATCTTTTCATTATTTCTCATTTTTATGCTGATATTTTCAATTATTATTTTTCTTGAAAGCTTGACAATAAAAATTATCAAGGAAATAGCAAATAGCAAAATAAATGAAATGTCTTATGCAAAAACATTTACAGTTTTGAGCCAAAATGCTGCAAAATTCCCAATTCAAACAGTGTTTTGCACCATGGGCCATGTTCCCAAAAAGGTCAAAAGCCCTGGTTTCTGCATCCCGAGCCTACAGCGAGAGGGTGGTTAATAAGACAAAGGTAAACATGAAACTCCTATACCTGTAATGTTTTGTTTTAGATGTAAGCAAGGTATTTGTATATTGGAAATGATTCAAACAAAAACCACAACAAATACCTCTGGAAATCTATAATTAATCAAATGTGTTTTTGTGTCTACACATAAAAAACAACAACAATATCTGACCAATGGACCAGCGTTTCGGGGTCTCTTTTGAGATGAAAGAAATCTGTCAATCAAATATGAAGTTACACCCGACTGCCTAACGGCCATCTGTATCATACAGGTGAAGAGGAAGGACACACGCTGTCACACACACAGTGTATATATACCTTTATCTTTACCTGTAAACAAATCTGAAATCTCTCACCTGTGGAAATCAGATACAGAAAAACAATCGAGATGGCCACCTGGAATTATAATTTTATCATCAAACATGTATATTTGTGGCTTCTATTTGTAAAATATATCATGGTGGTTTGTTGTGGAGTGTTGGATTTTTTATCCAACTGTCTCAGATTTGTATCTAGCCCAGTTCAGCTATGTACATACTTTTTATCTACGGAAAGGTTTTGTGAAATTCCCAACATAAGAAGTTTTAGATACTTTTTCACATAAATTAATAAAATTCTATTTATTATAATTTTTCTATCAGCAAATATTTCACTCAGCTGATATAATATTATCTACCGGTATTGAATGGTTTTAAAAACTGCATCCTAAATTAAGGCAGACAGGTGAAAACTAACAGGTAAAATTATTGGACTTGGTTGAAAAACAGACAGCCACAGGTGAAAAACAGACTTATTTAATGATTGGACATGTGAAAACAGACATGTATAATTACTGGACACAGGTGAAAACAGACTTGTATAATTACTGGACAAAGGTGAAAACGGACATGTATAATTACTGGACACATGTGAATACAGACAGACATGTATAATTACTGGACACAGGTGAAAAACAGACAAACATGTATAATTATTGGACACAGGTGAAATATACATGTACATGTATAATTATTAAACACAGGTGAAAAACACATGTATAATTACTGGACACAGGTGAAAACAGACATGTACAATTACTGGACACAGGTGATAACAGACTTGTATAATTACTGGACACAGGTGAAAACATACATGTATAATTACTGGACATAGGTGAAAACAGACTTGTATAATTACTGGACATAGGTGAAAACAGACTTGTATAATTACTGGACAAAGGTGAAAACCAGACATGTATAATTACTGGACACAGATGAAAACAGACTTGTATAATTACTGGACAAAGGTAAAAACATTCATGTATAATAACTGGACACAGGTGGAAAACAGACATGTATAATTACTAGACACAGGTGAAAAACAGACAAACATGTATAATTACTCGACACAGGTGAAATATACATGTATATTTACTAAACACAGGTGAAAACAGACATGTATAATTACTGGACACAGGTGAAAAACAGACTTGTATAATTACTGGGCACAGGTGAAAACAGACATGTATATTTACTGAACACAGGTGAAAACAGACATTATAATTATTGGGCACAGGACAGACATCCAGTGATGCAAGCATTCCAAAAGCTTTAATGCCCATCATACAATGACCATTGATACTTGGGAAAATACAAAACACATGACGCAGCTGAGAGATATTTTTGCACATATCCTGTAGATGGAGTGACCCATTCTTGTAAAAGTGAGATAAATACAATTGACAGCTTATAGTGGGCATATACACAACAGATGTGATCGTCTGGACCATCAGTTGTCTGAATAATTTTACAATTAATGACAAATAAACCTGCAAACTTAAAAAAAAAGGTAATTGATGAAAGATTTTAAAATCATTCTTGGCCATGCATATTTTTTTTTACCTTGGATTGAAATGTATATACTTGAAATGTGAATAGTCAACATAACCAATTTTTGTCCCAATTAATCTGATGTCCAGATGCTATGATAGTTAATATCAATGTACAAATATTTTTCATATGCCATCTATGAGACAATGGTGATTTAGGGCAAATTTAAGATGGGGGAGGGGAATGTTTTCCGTCATAAAACAGCAAAAATAACCAGGAGTAAAATGTTACAGGTACACGTAGACAGTACATGCATTTGAACAAAGGATGCATGGATACACAATGTTTGTACATTTAAAACTGGGACACTGTGACCTACTTTTGAGGTCTGAATCTGACACTTCAAATCCAGTCTGGACATTGAAGCGATTGAAGCATACACTATAACAGAAGAAGATCCCCTGTCATCTCGCCTGTCAAATCTTTTCATGAAACATACATGTGTCATGTCTGAAAGTGACATAGAAAGGTGAGAAGAAAAAGAATAATAATGAGGTCAACGAAATACCCATATCATGATACAGGTCGCATATCAAATCACACAAAATAAATAAATAGGTTAAAGATCTTAATTTCTTCCTGTATGACTTTTATTCCAAGCATCAAATGTTGATTTTTTCTTTGTTTAGTTTAGTGTGATTTGGGGGGAAAATCATAATGAACTAATTTCTCTGTAATTGCGGGAGGAAATAGGAACTTAAAATCTTGTATGTTACAAGTGAGCGGATATATATTATGACTAGTTAAATCTATTTCCGACAGGTTGTGTCTCTTTTTGGATTTGATGTTTTAAAATAAAAAACATGGAAGTTGATAGGAGAACAAAAGGATAGACTTATCTGCTGATGTGCTAGAGTTAAAAGTGACACAGTTCCATGGCATCTCCAACCTTTATTCCGTACAGATCTAAAGGTAGGTGTTGGTTTAATTTAGTACAGATCTAAAGGTAGGTGTTGGTTTAATTTAGTACAGATCTAAAGGTAGGTGTTGGTTTAATTTAGTACAGATCTAGAGGTAGGTGTTGGTTTAATTTAGTACAGATCTAAAGGTAGGTGTTGGTTTAATTTAGTACAGATCTAAAGGTAGGTGTTGGTTTAATTTAGTACAGATCTAAAGGTAGGTGTTGGTTTAATTTAGTACAGATCTAAAGGTAGGTGTTGGTTTAATTTAGTACAGATCTAAAGGTAGGTGTTGGTTTAATTTAGTACAGATCTAAAGGTAGGTGTTGGTTTAATTTACTACAGATCTAAAGGTAGGTGTTGGTTTAATTTAGTACAGATCTAAAGGTAGGTGCTGGTTTAACTTTCTATGTAATCTCATCCTCCGATTTTATTTTTATGATATACTTCATTTGTACTATCTATTTATTTGTCTGTCTGTCTGTATGTCTTTTATCTATCTATGTCTTTCATCTATCTATCTATTTCTGACTATCTACTGTCATCCCTCTGTCTATTTTATCTCTCTATCTATCTATCTATCGATCACCTCTCTATTTGTCTGTCTATTGCCATCCCTGTCTATTTCATCTGTCTGCTTATCTATCTCAATCCCAAATATTTATTTATTTATCTGTGTGTCTGTCTGTCCATCCGTCCACCCTTACATCCATCTATAGAGAAACCTCACCATTAAGACCGTGCACCTAACTGACTCAAAGTGGTTTGATAAGTGATGTGGTGTCTTAACTGGGATTCTGTACTTGTTAAAAAATGTAAGACGAGACTGAATAGTTGTGGTCTTAAATGTGAGGTGGTCTCCTAAGCAAGGATGTGTGTGATGTGTATATACACTTGTATATATATATATAACTGATGTGATGTGTATATACACTTGTATATATATATAACTGATGTGATGTGTATATACACTTGTATATATACAGTACGGGCCACGCGGATTCCGCAAAAGTCACGTCATCGCGGCGGGGTTAGTTATGAGCAGTCGTCCGCGATGAAATCGCGGCTATTTAACGCGGTCGCCGTCATCGCGGTGGTTTGAAATTCCTCGCAAATCGCGGGGATGAATCAAATCATCGCAAATCGCGGCTGTTGAAAATCATCGCAAATCGCGGCTGTTGAAAACCATCGCAAATAGCGGCTGCTGATCTCCGTATACTACTGAAATTGTCGAACGGAATTCTGTTTTGTTTTGTTTTTTTATGCGAGGTCAATCTATTGATTAAATATAAAAAAAATACATTACTATTCACTTAAATGCGACAATTATCTTCTATAGTACCCGAAATATGTACCTTCAAATTGATCCCAAACCAAACAAAAACCCCCCGACTTTCACTTTTGTTCAATAGTTCTGTGTTATAATTGCATCAAACTCCAAAGTTCTTCTACGTCATGTAATGAAATTGATTACCCAAGCCGTCAAGTCAAAGTTATCCGTGCGTGAAGTGTAATCACAATTTCTGCACAGAGTAGGACACGTGGGACCTTCTACCTTACAAGTATATCGCTTTTTTTCAACTATCCGTAACCGTGATATTAGACATCGTATGTCAATTTACACAAATTTTGTGATATCAATTAAAATATCGACAAAAAGAAATAACGGGAACTTCGACTAATCCTATCGAGGTTTATTTTCTTTCGATCCTACTGTCCTATGACATATTTGTAATTTTTGTGAAAATTAAAACATGCATGGAATGACGACTGATGCATGTTTTAATTTTCACAAAAAATACAAATATGTCATAGGACACTACCTACTTCGTATTAACGTTTAGTTATCTACGTATCTGGTTTATAAAACAGATTTTCAAACAACAACTGTAAGCCAAATTTGTGACGGCCCCCTTAAAAATTCGAAGTTCTGAAATCTCTCTCTCTTTCTGTCTCTCCCCTCTCTCTCTCTCCACACATGTATTTTTTCTCGGTCAAAAGATGTATTTCTCATTCCCAATATTTTAACGGTACTATGTTTTGTTTCATTGGTTTAATGGTTTTAAAACAGTTCTTCGCCTGCTGCATATAATATCAAGGTTCATCATGACTTTAAAATCACAAAAAACGTTTTACATCAATAGAATTATCATGTATGCGATACTAGTATAAAGGTATAGAATTTCCTGGGCCCGGCACCATAAAAACTTGAGAATTTACTTAAGTCTGAGAAAATTCTCAAATTGGCCTGCTTAGCCAATCAGATTTCAGGATTAGCCAAACTTGAGTAAAATTTTTATACTTAAGTAATTCTTAAGTTTTATGGTGCTGGGCCCTGGGCCTGGCACCATAAAACTTAAGATTTACTTAAGTCAAAAATTTTTACTCAACTTTAGCAAATCCTGAAATCTCATTGGCTAAGCAGGCCAATTTGAGAATATTCTCAGACTTGAGTAAATTCTTAGGGTTTATGGTGCCAGGGCCAGGTCTCCTGACCATTCCACTTAAACTACCGGACGTTTATGATACACTAAAGCTAATGTAATTGAATTTGGGTTGCCGATACCTTTATCTACCCGACTTTAATATGATTTCAGTTAAAGTATTGTGCAACTGTGTACACTTTTTTAAAATTAAGATTAAAAAGTGGTAACGAATAATATACATGTATTAACAAAATTTCAAGGAAATCTGTACCCGATTTCGTTATACGAAAAACATACAATTCATTCACGCGGGTAAAACTTTTTACAAAGTCTTTTTAAAAAAGTTTTTACCATTCGATGCTTTATAAAAAGTAAAATTCCCAGGTTTCAAAAACTTATTTTTAACATCTACAGGTTTGGAGGAATAGCAATCGTTGGGATATTCTATTCATTCAAAACAAAAATGCATATGTAAAAAACTCTATT
>BROG01000196.1:827500-1080000 GCA_030159075.1 Atrina japonica | reverse complement strand
GTGGGGGGGGGGGGGGGCTAAACCAAATTAAAACACACACACGCGAGAAAAGTTTTTTGTCACCTATGCCGATCTTTGCCAAAAAAAGTGGGGGGGGGGGGGCTTAGCCGCCCCTAGCCTCCGGCTCCGACGCCTATGTAATGCATGCTATATTTTAACAGTTCAAAATAAAATTTTGTTCGATAATCTGTGTATATCTACATCCACCCTAACTCAGTAGCGCATTTCTCCAAACGACAACTGTTATACATGTTTTTTTGTTATAAAATTGTTAAAATATACATGTAGCATTGATATCCCCGATATTCTTATAATAGATTCCATATTAATTTTTTAATTAGCAATATATATATATATAACTAGACCAGTTCTTGACTTACGCGTATATCTGTGTACATAGGAATGTGAATTTTATCTGTTGAGGCGATTTTATGACCCCGTCACTATGGATACCCTGTTCACCCAGACTTGATGTTTTGTCCCTGTTATGTAATTGCTTTGATCTGCGGTCGTCAACGAGGAGCCATTATAACTGTAAGTTGGTCAAGAAATGTTGACTCTGATTAACGAAGATGATTGGGGGGGGGGGGGGGGGGGGGGGGGGATAGATTTTTTAAAAACACACCAGATTTGGATTAACCGTACTTTAAAATTTAGTCTTAAACGCTAAGATGCTCACAGACCTAGCCTTGTTTATTGCGAAAGCCCTTTTTATAGCTCTGAAAATTACATGAGATATATTTAGTTTAATAATTTTTGTTTTGATATTTTGTTTTTATTTAAAGGTCTACATGGTAGTTCTTGCACTTTAAATAAGTGGGGCAATGTCTTGAGTGAAAAACCACGTAGATCAACCGTAACAGTTACCATAATTTACTCTACGCTTAAACTTTATTTTCATTTTTTTTTCAATTTTGTCAATAATATGTTGAAATACAAATCATGAAAAAGCCAAACTAAAAAGTCAAACTGATGGAGACGTCACAAAAGGCTAAACTAAAATTTTGGCCTATGCTCGACACTTGAGGGTTCTTCATTGTGCCGACACCTATTGTGACACGGGGCCAATCGTCTCCGGCGAAGTTTAAATCCATGATCCTCCACATGCATTGCGGTATCTTATCCCCACAATAAACTCCACGCCTCTCCTTGAAAATTCCTTGATTTTGTACCTTATAACTGTGTCTTTGGCCGGAATAAAGACGAGTCGCAATGTGATAAGCAACTCTGTGAAGTGGGCTTTTATATCTTACCATTTCTGCGAAGCAAACACAGTTGGATCATGGAGAAACGGCGATACCTCATCGGGCTCTCAACAACGAAATATTTTTTAACGATTAAGAGGTCAGAATTCAATCAATGTCTGGAGGTTTATAGTTTCAAAAATAAAACTGATGAATTCCGTCAATCACACATCAGGTGACACGATCATTATATACTGCCTGCACTATCAAAATGATTGGTTGAAAGATGACTGAAAGAATTGACTATTATGGCGTAAAGGATGTACGCCCTACCTCATTTGAACTACCGGTCGAATATGAAAGGAGTTTTTCATGCATTTTAACGCGTATTCATCTTACCAATATATTGCTATGCTATCAGTATATCTATTCTGAATCAGTCGGGAGAAATTCTTTTCTGCAACTTGTCTTGTAAATAGTTTTTTAAAACTTGGAAAATAAATTAAAAAAGTTCTTAGCAGAGAATCACGGAGAATTTAGATTTTTATTATTATTATTTCATTTGTACTTAAAATTTTTACGTGTGTAATATATTTCACACAGATGCTACGTTTGTTTTATCGTTGTTTTAACGTCCCACTAAAGAATTATTTCAGTCATATCGGACGTCACCAAAAATTTGCATATGCTCGGCACTTACGACCATTGAGCAGTAAAGGTTCTTAACATGCCGACACCTACTGTGACTGACATGATGGACATTAAGAAAATATATTATCAAATGCATAACATGGAATCTATTTTCTGTCATACAAGATATTAAATGCATATATCCTTTTTAATTTTTAGTATTTTTTATGATTACCAAAATGTTTTTTTTTTTTCGATATTCCCTCTGATAATGAAGGCATACAGTCCTTATATACACTCACATCATCCCGAGTTATCTTTTGACAGTGATTTATGACGCTGTCGATAAGGTTCAAGTTCAAGTAAGGATACCCCGTTCACTCAGAATCGATATTTTGTCCCTGTTATGTAATAGCTTTGGTCTGAGGTCTTGATCGAGGAGCCATATTGTAACTTGGTCAAATAATGTGGATTCTGTTTAACGATAGTGGATCTTCGGGGGAGGCAGCAATAGAATTTTTTTTTTTTCGAAAAGAAATATGTAGAGCTTGGATCAGTCGTTCTTTAAGATTTAAATATCAGAAAAAAATATTCTTGACTTACTCATGTTTTGGAATCTATATTGAAGTTAAGAATCTTTTTAACAATATTGCCAGAGTTTTCAGACTGAGTAGGAAGTATAAAAATAATTAATTTAACAAAACGGCTTTTTTTTTTAAATTAACTGTCAGCGATCGTTTTTTCCTGATTAATATACTGCGAATATATGAATATGACTCGTCAGAAATACTTTAAAAGTTATAATTTTATCAAATATAAATCACAGAACTGCCATTTTGTATTTACCTCCTCCCAGTAAAGTAAAATTTTACAACATGACAGAACAATCTCAGCCGTTTACGGTTTGGATTGTGGGTATAGTTCCAATCCTTTGAATTTTAATACCCGAGATCATTTTTTGTCCAATTAATGAACTCGACTCCTTTGGGTGAATAATCTACAGTTCGTTTATCATAGTTTTAGTTTTGTTTACGGTGACATATCTTTATTTTTTCTCCGAGAATTAATCAAGGTCATTTTGGTTTTTATAATTAGATTACATGGGGATAAAGCAAAATTAATTTTGAAAACGGAAAATTCCATCAAACACTCTCCCAGAGTAGCGAATATAAAAACATCAATTAAATGAGGTTGGTCTGGAAATATATCATTTAGTTTCAATAGTTTCTCTCTCAACTAACGATATATATATATATATATATATGACCCACAGAGCTTCATGATGATTGATACGATGATTGACAGACAAACCGCCAAACTAAATTACGTATACAGGTAGGGGCGGGGTAAAATAATCACCTGAGGGTAATACGTAGACGAAAAAGGCGGGACTTCATGACTTCAGGTAATGAAAGCCATATCAAATATCATGTGCAGCGATAGCTTTTATATATCGCTGTCATGTGTTAGAAGATTATTTTTTATAATCAAAAATAAGAACATGTCTGCACGAGGGACCAACAGGTCAAATATGACAATGACCATCGTATTCCGATATCGGTATTTCTCATTGCTCTATTTTTCTCAGCTTCGAAGCGGGTCGATGTTTGTATCTGTAAGCGTTTTTTTTTTTTAAAGAATGAGACTCGCGTCACTTATTTGTGCGATAAAGCATTATTCTCAAACGAACAGTTTTTTTGATAAATATTTAGAAAAACTAGGTTGCGTAACTAAAATAATTCTTTCTGTTGCTAGTTGGCGAACTCCTTGTTTTTAAATCAGGGTTGAAACTGGCGAGACTTTAAGTCGCGTAAGAAAAAAGTCAAATTATGATGAATATGCTAATGATTCGAGATACAGTGCTTCAGCATTGTAGCCAAACTTATGGTAGGTTACAGAAAATAAACGTACTTTTTGCTCCGTGATAACACGTTCACATTGATTATGAGTTGGCAGTTTCAGCGGAATAAATTGTTTTTAAGTCCAGTATAAAACACATTTGATGTTTGCTATCCACATTATACTAATTCAGAATGTTAACTTATGCTGACAAAACATCGATAATACTTTAAAAGACCACGCAGGACTGGAATTTTCCAAGTAATGTTAACAAATGTAAGTAATGATAACCTAATTAATCATCGATATAATTTAAGTTGCTCACAGCCGCGAACTGCGGCGATAAATTTTTCCATCGCAAACTGCCGTGATGATTTTTTTTCCATCGCAAACTGCCGCGATGATTTTATCCATCGCAAACTGCGGCGACCCGCGTTGAGCTCAATAGCCTGATCGCGTATTCGCGGCGAATTTATTGAGCAAGATTTATATGACCACCGCGATGACGTGACTTTTGCGGAATCCGCGTGGCCCGTACTGTATTAGGTACTCTGCAGCAAATTTTGTTTTTCAGGAAGACTAAGCAACTATACTGCATAATGTTAGAACACCTTGAGTAAAGTTTATATAAATAGAAAATTCAGATCTTATCATCAGCTATGTCGTGCATTTCTGAGTTCTCTCCCCTTATTACTTGATTTTTTTTCTGCCATAAATATCATAAATATCAAAAGGTAAAACTATAAAAGTATGCTAAAAGAAAGTACTTTAAATCAGAAATATAGATGATCTTGAATTGAAAAGACAAGTGATGATCATTATTAAGTGAAAAAAAGAAAATTGTAGTGCCCTTTTATCATCTTTGAGCTGTACCTTAAGTGGAAAATGTAAGGGGAGGTAATCAGCATATATTTCTTGACTCCTTTACACTAAAAATTTAACAACAATAAATGTAGGAACAAGATAATTTTAATTTCCCTTATTTGTTTAAAACTTTGTCAATTATTTTTAAATATGATACAAGTTATTATATAAATATATCTTGTGATACTACAACAAGATGCAAAGAAGGATCATAAATGTGATTTTATATACATTTTAAATTATTACTAAAAAAAATATTATAATAAAATAGCTCATATATATATATGTAAAAAGTTTCTCATATCTTCAAATATCAATCCTTGTCCATTACTCTTCGACAGAGCCATTTTCTGCAAAATAAACAAAAAAATTTATATAGATGGCAAAAACAGTTAAGTTTTTTTTCTCTTATCATTATTTGACATATTGCAAAGATTTAACATTCTAACAAGTATTTTTTCATATGGGAATGAACATCTTGTTAAATTGAATTTTCTTTCTGTTTGTGGGGATAGACGACTGGCTTAATTAAGGTTACATGTACTTACATTTCAAGTCAACTACAGCATCTTATTAAAGCATTTAAATAAATGATCCTTTAATATATCAGGCATCACACAAAATAACAATGATTTGGTTTCTAAATGTATAACAACAATAATCACCTGCATGTGCCATGTCTATCAGCAGACACAGATTTTCTTTCAGCTTGTCAACTGACAGTATTTGACCTGCACACCTTGTCTTTGGTTCCATGGAGAAGGGAATATACTCGCCTGTGAGAAGTTCACCTGCCTTTTTCACGTCTGTTGCGATGGCTTCCAGATAGTCCACAAGATCTCCATAATATTTGTTCATGTCGAGGATATGTGTAGATTTTGCTGTCTAAGATTTTCCACAATGGAGCTGTTATAAATTTGTTGAAAATTACCCAATGCCTTCAGCCCTGCTGTATATTCGGTCACTTTAAGGTCGGATAGAATAGAATGCAGTAACCGGTTTAGTGATAAAGGATTTCCATCAGACTTGACATCCTCCAGAAAGGCAATGATGCAATCTCTCAGGTGATAAATCACACCTCCATTGTGAAAAACTATGTTAAAGCGGTTACCTAGGAATGACTTGATCTCAATGTTGTGTACACCCTTTCTCTTCATGTTTATAATACTTCAGTAGATTTGCAATTTTCAATTTTGAATCTTTGCTTCGGGAATCTTTAGTAGTTGAATCGGTCTTCAGTTGGAGCAGCCATTTAAGAAGTTCATTATTTGTGTACCCAAAATATTCTTTGAGTCTGTTAAGTTCCAAAACAGCGCCTATATTAACAGCCTTTAAATCTTTCACTTGACAAAACTTGACTGGTTCCGTTAAAAAATCACTGAATCCCAGCTTAAGTAAATATTTATTCTTTAAAAAAAATACTTGTAAGAAAATGTTACTGAAGAATGCACACAGTTCAGAGTTGGAATATTAAAAGTGGAAAATCATTAGGAAAGATAAGTGTGTTGTTTTGATCACATGCTCAGCGTGTTAATCCGACATTAGATCAAGAGGATTATCAGATGGCTGTATAGTAAAGAACTTGATAGAACAGTGGAACTAATAAAAACCATCACAGTTTTGATTTACTGTTTGTTATTCGACATATATCCTTAGGCTTTGATTTATGTTCCCTGTCAGTTCTGTAATGTCATATTTTATCTTTAAACTCAATTATTTCAGAAGAATTGAAAAAGGTGGACTGAAGCCGGCCTGGCTCAGTCGGTAGCGCGCTCGACTCTGGATCGTGAGGTCATGAGTTTGAGTCCCGCCGGCGGCAGGTTGGTTTCCTGTCTTTCGGATGAGACAGTAAAAGCTGGAGGTCCCGTGTCACAGTAAGTGTCGGCACGTTAAAGAACCCTCACTGCTCAATGGCCGTAAGTGCCGAGCATAGGCAAAATTTGAAGCCCTTCACCGCCATTTGGTGACGTCTCCATATGAGTGAAATATTCTTGAGTGGGACGTTAAACAACAATAAACAATAAAAAGGTGGACTGTATGTATCACTTACCTTTAAAAGTGAAAAATATTTTTTCAAAAATTCATGGAGAAGATGGGTAGCGAACTCACAACCCCCAACATGGAAACTAAACGCTTTAACCACTGCGCCACTGAGACTTATTTGAACGGGGCGTCGTATATGTACTATACATGGTTTTCAATTGGTTATGGTCTGTTTCCTGCAACATAATACAGCGATAGATGAACGATTTATTTTATTCATTTAATATGATGAAAACATTGATCTGTTTTTTTTAATTATTGATATATGAAAACAGATTTATTGATTGAATTCTATATTTCTATATTAATTCTAATTCGATACTGGACAGTAGGCCCCGGAGGCTTGACTTGATGCAGTAGACCTATCGTCGTATCGATAACTGACGATGAACCTATTATGCCCTATATCTGCCTAAATTTCAACAAACTGTCGATAGGAAAAGTATACTGTTTAATTTTATTTTAAATAAAAGTTAAAGCTGGTGGAATTTCTCGAGATCAAGTTGTTATTTTACACAAAAATATATCGAGGCCTAATGGGGGAGGTGTTGTGTAAGTATGAAAGGTGTGTGTTGCGGTCAGTCATGACTTTGTTTTGGACTTTATCAGCGGAGATGTGCAATGAACGTTGGTAAGAGATAGGCCTAACGGGATTTTTTAAGGGTGCGTTGTTATTTTGTATGCATTTCGCATCGCAGGTATCAATCAGAATTCACTGAAATTCACAGTTTTATTTCTTCGTAACTTCATCTATTTCCACTATAAACCTAATGTATTTTCTCTAAGTATTTACAGAACAATTCTCAAATTCCGTTCAAAATTTAAATTTTCAAACTGTTAACTACCATGGAATTAAGGGTGGTTTACCTGTTTTGATCTTGACGATTTCGAGCATCATTTGTTGACAATATCTTGTTGTTGTTTACGTCTGCTGTGCTGCGCGAGCGATCCAAATTATAGTCCGTTTCATAAAAATGACGCTACGTTCTATTGTTCGCGATAAAAATCCACTGGATTTTAAGTGTATATTTTCACGAGGTATAACATCATTTTATAATTATATTTTTATCATTGTATTTCCTTCACGTATAAGCCACAGTTTAGATAAATTTCACCTTTTATTTCCAAGTATTATAACGCTGGTATTGAAATACCGCAACGATGCGAATCTCATTTTCACCATTGTGACAGATATACAACGTCGTTTAATGACGTTCCTGCAGAGTACCTATATATATATATAACTGATGTGATGTGTATATACACTTGTATATATAACTGTGATGTGATGTGTATATACACTTGTATATATAATTGTGATGTGTATATACACTTGTATATATAACTGTGATGTGATGTGTATATACACTTGTATATATATATATAACTGTGATGTGATGTGTATATACACTTGTATATATAACTGTGATGTGATGTGTATATACACTTGTATATATCTGTGATGTGATGTGTATATACACTTGTATATATAATTGTGATGTGTATATACACTTGTATATATATAATTGTGATGTGTATATACACTTGTATATATATAACTGTGATGTGATGTGTATATACACTTGTATATATAAAACTGTGATGTGATGTGTATATACACTTGTATATATAATTGTGATGTGCATATACACTTGTATATATATAACTGTGATGTGATGTGTATATACACTTGTATATATCTGTGATGTGATGTGTATATACACTTGTATATATAATTGTGATGTGTATATACACTTGTATATATATAACTGTGATGTGATGTGTATATACACTTGTATATATAATTGTGATGTGCATATACACTTGTATATATATAACTGTGATGTGATGTGTATATACACTTGTATATATAATTGTGATGTGTATATACACTTGTATATATATAATTGTGATGTGTATATACACTTGTATATATATATATTTGTGATGTGATGTGCACTTCTGAACGATGGAATTTGATTTGCATATTTATGTAAATAGCTATATACCTGTTTAAACTTTGTTTTACATAATGTATGCATGTGTATGTCAATAGATGGGCATTGTAGATTTTTTATATGTTTGTACTAGACCTGGATAGGCTTACATAGACAGATAAATGTCTAAATATTACGAAACTATTTAAACAAATTTACAATTCAGATTTTAATAAGTCTCTTATTATAGATGTGTATGATGTTTCCTTTTAGTTCTCCATTGTATAATTCAGATTTCATCTGTCATATATCCACATCTACATACAAGGATTTTCTAACAAATTTTCAAACTTACCTGGTACCTTTCCATTTGGGAAAAATAGCAAAACCAAAAATGACAAAAGTTGGAAATTGTTTTCATTGCTTCAAAATTATCATCATTCATAATGTAGGCTACTATGAAACTGTAATCTCCTCTTTCTCTGCCCTTCATAAATATCAATTAACTTATTCAAGTCTTTGTCAGACAAATAATGTTTCTTAAAATGTGCTTTACCACAACAAAATTGCATGATATATATGAACTGGAAATTTTAAAGTCATTTTCATGAATTTCTGCACAAATTTAGCAAGGGGAAACTAGTTAGACAGTTAAGTACTTGTCTGTTGTCTGGAAGTATATAAGGAAAGTCAAATGTTTGAATACTTCCTAGGAAGTATAAAAGTCATATGTCAAAAACATTAAGTGTTTACAGGCAAAGGTTTCAAAAAGGTCAACAATTTTAACGGAAAGTGTGACCTTAAAGTAACCCAACTCTAGCATTTCCTAGTGTTGTTTTCAAAGATCAACACAGTTAAGACACCAATGTTAATAATACATGGGGTCTAACGGATAAGCAGCTTACACTTCAGACCATGAAGTCATTCACCTCCAGGAAGTATAGGAGATAAGTTAGAAGATTTGATTACTTACCAGGAAGTAAAGGAGATGAGTCTGAAGATTTGAGTACTTTGTATGAAATATAGGGGACAAGTAAGACAATTTGAGTATTTAGTTTGAAGTAGTGGGGATAAGTCAGAAGATTGGTGTACTTAGCAGGAAGTACAAGAGATAAGTCAGAAGATTTGAGTACTAAGTATATAGTATAGGGGATAAGTCAGAAGATTTGAGTACTTAACAGGAAGAGATAAGTCAGAAGATTTGAGTACTAAGTATGTGGTATAAAGAATAAGTCAGAAGATTTGAGTACTAAGTATGTGGTATAGGGAATAAGTCAAAAGATTTGAGTACTTAGTAGGATATACAAGATAATTCAGAAGATTGGAGTACTAAGTATGAAGTATAGGGATAAGTCAGAAGATTTGAGTACTTAGTATGAAGTATAGGGGATAAGTCAGAAGATTTGAGTACTTAACAGGAAGTACAAGAGATAACTCAAAAGATTTGAGTACTAAGTATGTAGTATAGGGATAAGTCAGAAGATTTGAGTACTTAGCAGGAAGTACAAGAGATAAGTCAGAAGATTTGAGTACTTAACAGGAAGTACAAGAGATAAGTCAGAAGATTTGAGTATTAAGTATGAAGTATAGGGATAAGTCAGAAGATTTGAGTACTTAGTATGAGGAATAGGGGATAAGTCAGAAGATTGAGTACTTAGCAGGAAGTACAAGAGATAAGTCAGAAGATTTGAGTACTAAGTATGCAGTATAGGGGATAAGTCAAAAGATTTGAGTAATCAGTATGAAGTATAGGGAATAAATCATAAGATTTGAGTACTTAACAGGAAGTATAAGAGATAAATCAGAAGATTTAAGTACTTAGCAGGAAGGAAAAGAGATCAGTCATAAGATTTGAGAACTTACCAGGAAGTTTATGAAATTGTCCAACCCAAATAGCTTGTATTCATTTTTTTTTGGGGGGATGGAGGTTGAGATTGTTGTATGTGAAACCTCTCACATTAGGTTAACTTATGTGGAAACAAAGATGTTATCAGATACCTACCTATGATCTGTCTTCATAAACCATTCAGTGTTTTGGTGGTCAGGTTTGTGAGTTTTCTCTCATCATGTGATCAGTATAGATAAATCTCACACTAACCCATCCCTCTACCAGCAAGAGAGGAGGCCGATGGTAGAGGTCTACAAAAAAATTCAAGTCAGCAGTGTTTTGAATATTTTATATTTTCAACAACTTTAAGAGATATTAAAATTTAAAATGTAAAGAAGGAGAATATTACTGTACTTTGTACCTGGGATCAACTACAAATGTTGAGAAATTTAGAATTAGATACTGTACAATTTTTTTAATTCAGTCAATTCTTAGTGCCATGACAGCTAGAAATGTATTTCCCCCCAAGTTAAATATAGCACTTTGAATATACATATGTAAGTGACCAATGCATGTAACTGAATACAATACTCCAATATCTTGTGTTCATATATATTCACTTGCCGATTTTCAGGCAAAAAATAATCTAACACATCTATTCCTTTGCATGATGGCATATTTGCATATTTCTAAAAATTAGATCATGTTAGTTAGTATGCATTCTTTTACCTGCTATGTTTACAAAGAGAATTCATGAAACAAATAAAAATAACTCAGGTCTACACATGGCCTCTTGCTGATCATAAAGACCTGACCTGAGTGGTCTTAAGTCACAAGTCCTGATTCTTTGTAAAACGGTCGCAAGTCTTTAGACTTTGGACAGTCTGTAAAACAGGCCCCAGGCCTACATGTATGCATCCAGTTTGAACTTAAATGTTGTTTTAAGTATAACTGTAATCATTTTCTTTGCTTATGTGTTTACACGCACATGTGTCTACAGTGAAACTTGTATATAAAAACCCCCTTAGGGAACCAACAAATAGTGACCCCCTTAGGGAACCAACAAATAGTGACCCCCTTAGGGAACCAACAAATAGTGACCCCCTTAGGGAACCAACAAATAGTGACCCCCTTAGGGAACCAACAAATAGTGACCCCCTTAGGGAACCAACAAATAGTGACCCCCTTAGGGAACCAACAAATATAGGGAGGTAGTCTTTACATAGAGGTTGATATTTGTGCTTAAGTGGTACTGTTGGGGACAGCAAAAACGGGTCTTTATGACCAGGTGGTCTTTATACACATGTGGTCGCTAAAGTTGGTTTTACTGTATTCATTGTTTATATGCACTGTTTTTTGTTTTTTTTCCTATTGATAGATTCAAGTAGTTTGATGAGAAAGAAGAATGCTGACAGGGATCTGATGGAAAAAAGAAATCTACGTGCACAGGAAAACACAATAGTTGAAGTATGTATTTTCTTGCTCTTGGTATCATTCCATGGAACCCTAACTACTCCTATACAAATACTGAGGAACCAGTCTTGAAAGACCACCTACTCTGCCGCTGAAATGTGGTGAAGACAGGTGGTATCTTATGAAAGTGGTCTCTCATGACAGGTGGTCTCTTATGACAGTGGTCTTTCAAGACAGGCAGGGCTCTACAACACTAAAAAATTTAGTCTTCATTTGGCCAGTGAGCCAGAAATTTTACTAGCCAGCCAGAAACTTTTACTCGCCATGTATATATATATATATATATATATATATATATATATATAATGTGAATGTGTTTTTGTTTAAAAAAAAATCTGCTGGATGAAGTGAAATAAGACATTAATTTTTTTAAGTTGACATGACTTTTTATTGTTTTAATCCATTTAAAACAGGATGATTAACTGTTGATCATTTTTTAATAAATCTGGGAGTGTTCATATGCCTATATTTTTCATATTTGTTGCTTTAATATTGTGGCACACTTAAACTCCATTTTTGAATTTATAATGCCGGTTTCTTTTCGACAGAATTTACAAAACACAGTGTCTGGCCATAAGAAATTGAAATTTTAACTGTAAGTTAAAATGAAAGTCAAACACCCGATCGTCAGACAAACACCTAGAAAGTTCTTTATAAGGTTTTTGTCCGACAATCGGGTATATGACTCTCGATTTTAATCTGAAGATAAAATTTCCAATTCCGGCTGTGTCTGTGGTCTGCCCGCCCTCCTCGTCGAACACTAGTCATAACTCGGTTCCAGTATTCCTGACACTAACTACTTTTAAATTTGCTATTGTGTCCATTGAAGAGGAAGATGCTTCTGTTGAAATTGATCAAGAAAAGAAAATGTCATCATGTTCTGTTTTGAAAATTTCAAGTCAAAAACATGACAGCATACAACACATTTTTATACAGTAATCAACGTGAGTTAGACGCTCTAGTTTATCAAAAACTGAATAGTGAAATTGGTTGTTGTAAAGCGCATAACAGATCATGATTTTGATAATGTAATTTCACAATGAAAACAGACAAACTGGTCGCACTGTGGCAACTGAATTAGAATAAAGACTCGCCAAAACCTAAAATAATATATTTGCGAGAGATTTGGTCGCATTGTAGAGCGCTGACAGATGATCTTTTATGACAGTTATGTCTCAAGACAGGTGATCTTTTATGACAGTGGTCTCTCAAGACAGGTGATCTTTTATGACAGTGGTCTCTCAAGACAGGTGGTCTCTTATGACAATTTTGTCTCAAGACAGGTGGTCTTTTATGACAGTGGTCTCTCAAGACAGGTGGTCGCTTATGACAATTTTGTCTCAAGACAGGTGGTCTCTTATGACAATTTTGTCTCATGACAGGTGGTCTCTTATGACAGTGGTCTCTCAAGACAGGTGTACTCCCTTTGTCTTCCACATGGCCAATACTTGGTGTCCAATGAAGGTAGCATTTCAGTACAGTGGAACCTGTCTTGAGAGACCACCCCATCTGTCATTCAAATGTGGTCCCCCCAAAAAGGTGGCCCTTTAAGAAGTGTTATTTAAAAGATTTTTTAACCAAATGGTTCTGAGAATGTGATCTCACAAGACAGTCTTTCACAAGCATGGTTCCTCAAGACAGGTTTCACTGTATTATCGTTTTCCCCAAAATGAAACTTTTTTAATGATGATCCCTCGCTGTTGAAAAAGTCTCCAGTTGAATTCTGACATGCTTTTAGGAGAGCGTGAAACAACACTCTAATATTAAGTATGATCTGATTTTGAGTAGTGTTCTAGGTCACACTTCCACAAGTAAACTGGCAAACTTTCTAACTAAAATCTACTTAGGTTCTAGCAGGGCTTCACTAACAAGAAGTGAGAGACCTCATGGTTCAAAGCGCAATGCTCTAACCACTCAACAACATAGGCCCTCCTCTGTTATATAAAGTGTTATGACTTATGTATAAAACCCCTTGAACTGTACAGACCATAATAGACGGGTCTAAGACTATAGAAAAGTGTATACCATTTACATGTTTAGGGGTGATACTACTTTGATAAGGAAACTGTGTGTGTACAATGTTGGCATCAAGTATTAAAGATGCATTCACTTTAAGTGAACCTTTCTTGTAAGGAGGGGCTGTTTGTAATGGATCAGTTAGTTACACTGGTTTCCTCAAAAGCAGTGCCCCCCATCCCTCTTCCCCTAAATTTTATTCCTTTGAGGGCTCAGCATAAGATGTAAAAGTCACAGGTCATGATATTTTGACCGAGACTTAAAATTTAACCAGTAGATGAACAACGGAGTCCTGGGATTTTTGTGGCCGAGTAGTTAATTGAGGTTATCACTTTAACCCAATCACCCCTAAAACACATTTGGACTGGCCTAAATCATTGATTTACAGATAAGTCCATTGTTTTTCTGGGGCTGATAAGTTAAACCATAAAGTCCCTCACCTCTAGTCATCACTGTTAAAACAGATGATAACCTCATATATAAGAAATTTTCTTTGCAGAAAATATTTCAATAAAAAAACAAACAACCAACTTGGTATATGTAGGCTTCCTTGTAAACAAACTATTAAAGAAATCAGTCATTGTACTATATACAACATAAAGAAGTCCTTTGTTTTACAAAATCATTCAATGAGGCATTATTATCTTCTCTTGATAACATCTATGAACTAAAAAATGTTGTACCAACGGAAATGTGACGACAGGAAACCGACACTTTTTTGTATGTAGATTGCTAAGTTATGTTCAAATCAATTTCCGTCCTTGATTTTTCTCATACTTGATGTGTTCATACATTAAAAACATAGATTGCTATTATTATTATCATCAGTTACGTGTTAGTATCGGTGGTACGAATCATGAAACAAAATGTAAAAGAACTTCATGACCACCAAATCCACCTATGACTATCAAATTTTTGCAGGGTGTATTATGGAGGATAATAAATGGATATATATATATATATATATATATATATATATATATATATATATATATATATATATATATATATTACATGTATGTCATTATCATTGGAGTTTTTATATACAAAACATGTTAAATGCAAACATACAGAATAGTTAACAGAATGTAGTAAAAATACTCTATAATCATGACATTAAATACTGTTATTTAAGTCAATGTATGTGTCCAGGTTTCTGTGTATACTGTTAATACCACTGTACATTTGTACGGGACACACATGTAATATTGTGAAATATATGTCGTGTGTTTCAGCAATTAAAAGTTTGTCATACATGCAAATACTGTCTTACTTGATGGGACTATAAGAACGTGTGCATGTGTGTGTACACATGTTAAGTTGGTGTTTTAGCGTATGTGTGTATTGGTGTGTGTGCGTGTTTTATGCTCACTAATGTCCCACTCAGATTTTGCAGTTAACAATTTCATATGTATTCTGGGCTTGAAATCCATCAAGTTTTACCTATGCACCAAAATAGTAATTATAGCTGGAATGATGATTTTCAACCCATTCACCCCTAAAGACACATTTGAACTTGCTTAAGTCATTGATTTATAGAACAGTTCATTGTTAATTAGGGATTAACGAGATAGTATATTACATTGATTTACTTATGGGGGGTGATCTAGTGGGCCCAGTTTTAGGTTAAATGCTTATGTCACATTTTAATTTTTTTTTTTTAGTATTTTATTTTTTTTTTCTTTATCTCATACAAATAAACTTAAATAGAGAAAAGACATAGTTCTGTAAATTAGAACATTAGCTTGACAAAGTCAGAATGATACGAGTGATTTTAGGCGAAGTCAGAGTGGTACCACATGTAAGAATATCACTTTAGCCTTATCCATGAGAATGACATCACTCATATTTCACTCCTCAGCACTGACATAGTCCATAGCACAGGTCAAAATGTGTTGCCGTTCACCTTGAAGCTGGTGACAAATAAGTGAAAAATTCTAATAAAATGGCATATTACAAGAAACCAATCTTTTATTGTGTATTTGAAGGGTGGCTTTTATATTTACTAAACTGTCTAACGTTTTGTTGGTTTTACGTTGTTTTACATCCAGCCAAACTTTTTCACTTATATGATGATGTCACAAGCATTAGGTGAAGTGCCACAAATTTTGACCTGTGCTATGGACTGATGCCAATGCAGTAAAGGCTCTTTTATATTATTTCCAGCAGATAACAGTTGTATCAAAGTTGTATAGAATGTTTTTCAATACTTCATTTCCATAACAATTTTAACAAAATCAATATCATTTGATTTTTGGTGTCAATTTCAAAGTGTGTAGTATCATATATACATATATATCTGCATCAGGTGTGTAATGTATATACCTGTGCCCCTTGGGTGGGGGTGGTCTCTTGGGGCGGTGCGGAGGGAGGGCGGTCGCGGGCCGGGCCCCTCCTGGGTGGGGGGCCCAGGGGGGTGGGCGGGCCCCGCTCCCACACGGGAGCTCCGCACCCCCGGCTTCGAGGTGCGACCGCCCGGGGCCCAGGGCAAGGCCGGGGGGGGGGGGGGGGTGCCCCCTTCCGCTCCACCCCTGGGTTGGGGCGGGGGGCCGAGGCACGTGCCGGGTCCCGGGGGTGCTGGCCGTGGGGGGCCATCTCATCTGGGGGGGGGGGGCGCCGCCCGGTGCGCCGGCCAGGTGGCCCGCAGTGCCGGGGGGGGCCTCGGGGGACTTTGGGGCCAAGTTGGAGGCCGTGGGGGCCGCGGGGGGGCCAAGGGGGGCCGCCCCCAACGCGGTGGGGGTGCGGCGGGGGGCCCGGCTTCTGGCCCGCGCGGCGGCAGGCCGGGGGGGCCCCAGCTTCCGGGCGTGGGGGGTAGGCCCGGACACCCGCGTGCGGGCGGGGGCGCCTGGGGGGGGCCTACTGCCTACGCAGAGGGGGCCTGGCCCCGGGGCGGGGACGGGGGGGGGGGGGGGTGGGGCTGGGAGCCCGGGCCGGGACGGGGGGGCCCTGCGGCCCACTCGGCCCCCCAGCGGGGGCTCCGGGGGGCATGCCACCGGCGGCCCTCATGGGCCCCCCGGTGCCTGGAACCCGGGCCGGGGGAAGACCCGGGGGGCCCCGGGGGGGGGGCTGGGAGGGGGCGGTGCCCACTCCCGGGGTGGCCCCCTCGCCCGGGGATGCTTGGGGCAGCCCGGTGCAGGGGGGGGGGGCACGCTTAGGCCGGCTTCCCTCTGGCCGTGCTGGGGGGGGGTGGAGGCGCCACGGGCCGGGGGCTCTGGGGCGGGGGGTGGGGCCTTGCCGGGCCGGCCCTTGGGGGGGGGGGGGGCGTGTGGGCCGGGGGCCCACTGGGGGGGGCGGCCGGGAGGCTGGCCTTGTGGGGCCCCCGAGGGGGCACCCCTCCTCAGTGGTGGGTGCCCTGGTAGGGTGCGCCTGGGGGGCCCGGGGGGGGGCCACGCCCCGGGGGTGGGGGGCACACCGCCCCGGCGCTGGGCGCGCGGGAGGCCCGGGGGCGCCAGCGATGGGGCCCGGGGAGCTGCGCCGCCAATTTGCGAATGGGCGGGGGGGGGGGGGGCCTTGGGGCTTGGCACGCCGAGGGGTGGGGGCCCGGCCGGGCGGGCGCTAGCCCACCAGGTGGAGGGGGGGCCCCGCGTGGCCGCTGGGCTTGCCCCTGGGGGGCGCCGCCGCCAGGGGGGTGGGCGGCGGGGGGGCGCGGGACACCGGGTGCCCCGCTGGACGGCCCCCGGGGGGTCAGGGGGAGGGCCTTGGCTTGGACCACCGGGGCAGGGGGGGTCGCCTGAGGGGGGGCCCCCCGGTCCCGATGCCCTCGCATGGCCTGACGCTCCCGCCCCCCGCACCACCCCGGGGCGCCCCCGCCCCGCCCGGGGGGGTTGCGGGGCCGGCGGGGCCCCGCTCGTGATGTGGCGGGCCCGGTGGTCCCACGGGGGGCCGGCGGGCCACGGCGGGCGGGCCCTTCGAGGGCTCGTGGCACCGAGGGGGTCCCTCGTGGGGCTGCGGCGGGGCACGGGGGGCCGCAGCGCCGGCCGGGAGGTGGGGCGGTCCCCCCCATGGCCCGGGGGGCGGGGCTGGGCGGTGCCGGGGGTGCCTTTGGGGCCCCCGGCCTGCACTTGCGGGGGCCCCGCGGCTGGGCGGGCCCTGGTGGACACACCGCCCTGCAGGCGCCGCCGCGGGGCTCCATCGCCCCCTCACGTGGCTCGGAGCCAGGCCCTTCTCCGCGTGCGGGGGGCCCCCGGGGGGCGGCGCCCGGGGCCTTTGGGCGGACACCGCCCCCGGGCCCCTGCGACGGGGCTGGGGCGGGCGCGGGCCTACCTGCCGGGGCAGGGGGGGGCAGCCCCCCCCTGGCCCCCCCGGCCCTGGGGCAGGGGGGGGCGGCTCCGGGGGGAGGTGGGGGCTTCCGTAGGCTTTACCCGGCCTCCCCCGGGGGGGGGCCCCCCCCCCCGGCCGCACTAATCTTGCGGCACCGCGCACGTGTGGTGCCCTCGGCGCCCCCGAGTTGCCCTCGGGGGACCCCCCCGGGCGTGGTGGGAGGTGTACTATCGCCAGCCCCCTGCGGGGCGGAGGGTTTGGTGCCCTCCCTTGCGGCACCCCCTCCTACCCCCAGCCGCCCCCGGTCCCCGGGCCGGGGCTGCCGCCGGGCGCGCCGGGACACAGGGCTGGTCGGCGCCGCGACCGGGGGCCGGCGGCCGCACAGGGGGGCCCCGGCCCGGGGGGGGCCTCCGGGGGCCCCGGGGGGGCCGGAGCCTCCGCGCCATGCGCCCCGGGCCCCCCATGCGGGCTGGCCGGGGGCCCCCGGGGGGCCCGGGGGCCTCCCGGCCACTGGTGGGCGGGGGGCCGGTGGTGTTGGGGCCAGGGGGGGGGGGGCCCGCCAGCTCCATCAGGGCCTTGCCCCGGGCTGTGCCGTGGGGGGGGGGGGGGCGGCTCCTGCACGGGGGGCACCCCGGGGAGGGGGGGGGGGCCAGCCTCAAGGTGGGACCCTCAGGCACGAGTGCGGGGCGGGCCGCGGGGGCCGGGTGCGCCCTACGGCAGGCGGGCCCAGGTAGATAATACCATATAGACATTAGGACTGTGGCAAAATGTTAAACTCGGGTATACATATGCACGAGGTGTAAAAGTTGGTTTAATTACCTGAGATTATGATGACCTTTTTGACCTGTGGGTATTTACCTGTGACCCAGGCTATCAATAAATCAGCTGATAGATCTGACAGATATGATCAATACTGTCTGCCTCAGATCATGCACCAATTTATTGATTTACGGACATTGACCCAAATCAAAAGGAGCTAATTTAAAACTCAAGTTTCAATGACTTTGTGAAAAATATGGAGACTTTAAACAAAAGTATACGATATGGCTGAAATATCTCGAGGATTTACACCGGTAGGTTATCACGCTTTGCAGCGAACAACAACAAAAAATGCCAAACTTTATAGTAATTTATATATAAACCACCTGTCCACATTTTTGTATTTTATTGTATTGACAAAACACTTTAGAAATATTGGTCTGTGGCCTAGCTGTGTGTGTAAAATGCAGTGCGACTGAAATTTTTAGATTTACCGTCGATTTACACTAAAAGGATTGGAAATTGCGACGCAAAAATTGGCAATGACAGCAGTCTTCACAGACTGCATATCGAACTGCGGATCAAGGCCGAGATTTCTGTGATTCTGCAAAGATGATGAAATCGGCACAGGATGGTCTGGTAAGACTCTTAGGATCTGACCAACTCTTATTTTTACTGGAGTTACCTGCCCTTGAGCAGATTTAGTGATGTACAAATGTAATCAGCTGAAAGTTAAACTGATCTGGTTTTTGAGGTTTTTTTGAATGATTTATTTTTAGACTTGAAATTATAGATATGAATATAAATGCATTTAATTCTGAACAAGTCTGAACTCTAGTCATCTTAACTATTTTCGTATGATATACATGTAGTGAACGTAAACTCGTTCATTCCTAAAGACACACATGGACTGGTCTAAGTCATTGATTTACAGAAGAGTTCATTTGTTTCAGGGGTTGATGAGTTAGTATATAGATGAAATATTTTAAACCAGTAGAAATGTCAATTTCCAATCACTTTTAATACTTATCAGTGTTTTTCACACTTTTTTTCAAAGGTACCCTCTACCCTTTGAATTGGGAAAAATAGCGACAAAAATGGTGAAATTGGGAATTTTCTATCAAGTATGTTTAAAGCTAACTTGCAGTTAGAATACTCAATACAAGTCAAATTCAGTGTATGACATGAATTTATTACAATTTCAGTTTGCGTTGTTTATTGTATTTGAACATTGTGACTAAGGAATCTAATTCGGATTCAGACAGTTCTTCATTGTAATGACAAATCTTCATGGTGTAGTCCAGTGTTCTTTGACTCATCCTGTTTCGTTTTTTGTTATGATATGTACTCCAGATTCTTCGTTTCTAGGAGCGTTATCACTCGTATCCATCTCACTTGTATTCGGGGTAACAACTTCCATGTCTTTTGAACCCGAAGGAACATCGTCGGACTCGGAGGGGCAAGTAAATTTGGGACGGGTTGACTCTGCTTCTGGTTCTCGTACCAGCTCTGGTGATCCATGCTTCGCCTCGTGAACGATCGATTTTGTCTGATATTTGAACGCATCTGTTATTTTTTTTAACCCCTTTGAGTCTTTAAGCCGAAGTTTTTTTGTGTAGTATTTCGCATTATGCGACATAGTTACATCTTTAACGGCTACACGCTTAACCTTGTGATAGTACCTAATGTGTACAAGCATTCACGCAAACGTATAAGAGATTTAGATTCATATATCGAAATATAAAGTCCGGGTCCATTCTGGGCGGATTTTTACGGATATAACGACGATTTTAAAAAATTTTGACCACAGCCTAATTGGGAATTTTTAGTTGATTTTTTGGGGAAATTTAGGTAATTTTGCCGAGGGGAAATAGCCGATTATCGGCTAAAAAATACAGAAGTGTAAAACACTGCTTATATATATATATATCCCTGTCCACTCAAAAAATAAATGAATGTATCAAAAGATGCATAAACAAATCAAATTAAAATGAAAAGGGTTGAAATGAATACATGAAACACCAAAATTTAAATAAGTAAATAAACAGAAGTTGAGATAAAGATAAATAAAAAATAATGAAATGAAAAAAAGGAGGAATGAAAAATAAAGAAGGATGAAAATAAAGAAGATAAATACCACGCTGAATTCTACTGAAAGTAAAACATCTATCAAACGAGTATAAAAAACAGAGGGCTGTGAGTTTAAGTTAACACACAAAACACTCACACTACTAAAGTAAAACCCTGTGGTTCAAAAGGTCAAAGGGCAAGGTCAACATAAAAATCTTGGATGTGTGCTCATTTGAAAAGGAGATAGCCCTGGCAGGAACTAATAGCCCTGGCAAGAACTAGAATACTATATGTTCAAAAGATACAGATAAAACATTTTTTGTTTGTTCTATATGAAATTATTGGCACAGAGTTCAATGCATGAATGTTTGTGTACGCCAGTGCACTTAACAACAATTAGCCAGTTCTGTAAATAGTGTGTTGCCAAAAGCCAAAATACATTTATTCGCACATTATCAACACACAAAGGTCATCTTAAAACACTCTTTAGTACATCATGCCGGTGACATAAACACTCTTTAGTGCATCATACCTGTGACATCAGGTCATCTTAAAACACTCTTTAGTACATCATACCTGTGACATCAGGTCATCTTAAAACATTCATTAGTGCATCATGCCAGTGACATCAGGTCATCTTTAAATACTCTTTAGTGAATCATACCGGTGACAACAGATCATCTTAAAACACTCTAGTGCATCATGCCGGTGACATCAGGTCATCTTAAAACACTCTAGTGCATCATGCCGGTGACATCAGGTCATCTTAAAACACTCTAGTACATCATGCCGGTGACATCAAGTCATCTTAAAACACTCTCTTTAGTGCATCATGCTGGTGACATCAGGTCATCTTAAAACACTCTTTAGTGCATTATGCAATTGACATCAGGTCATCTTGAAACACTCTTTAGTGCATCATGCCGGTGACATCAAGTCATCTTAAAACACTCTCTTTAGTGCATCATGCCGGTGACATCAGGTCATCTTAAAACACTCTTTAGTGCATCATGCTGGTGACATCAGGTCATCTTAAAACACTCTTTAGTGTATCATGCCGGTGACATCAGGTCATCTTAAAACACTCTTTAGTGCATCATGCCGGTGACATCAGGTCATCTTAAAACAATCTTTAGTGCATCATGCCAGTGACATCAGGCCAACTGTTGTGTACAGGTATATATTATTTGTTTGCTGTGTTGTTGTTTATCTACCTGACACACAACAATTTTTCAGTTTATAAACCATGGCTGCCAGTTTTTAATGGTGACAAAAAGACTTGGTTACATTATGCAAGGTCTGGGAAAAAACCATCAGCCTGTTACAAGTACATTTGTAAATTTACCAATATACATTCCGATTCCTCACAAAATCAGCTTAAGTTTCAATATGTGCTCACTAGAGGTGAGAGATTTCATAGTTTAGAGTACAACGTTTTAACCACTTGGACAGAGCTCTAATACCACCCCCAATCCAACCCTTAAGTTTCTTTTTTAAAGACGAGTATATCAAATGTACTTATAGGAAATCTACAGAATGAAGATATTCTATTTTATTTATAAGAATTGCTGTATTTCCTATACATGTAGCTGTACCCGAGACCTGATGTTTATGATTCAATATATTTTTACCCCATACTATCGGAGCATTGATATGTAAAAATTAAGTCAGTTTTAAAAAATGTATGAAATAAAATATTTAAAAGATATAAAACCAGATAAAATCAAAATTGATTTTTCAATCCAATTTTTGTGTTATCTAATGCTAAAGCATATCAATTTCTAATTACTTTTCAATCAAATGTAATCGTACTTGTATTCTAATTTTCTCAATACACAAATCATTAAAAAGTAATAACATTGTTAAATGTAGAATATTCAGTCTTTTTTCAGTTATGCAGACGACAATATCTTTGTCAGTTCTTTTGCAGCCTTTTCACCATTACTGACTGTCAAAAAGAGTTCTTACTTTTAAATCTCTGTATGACATCTGAACCACAAATTTGATTTTTTATAAAAAAAAAAAAAAAAATCACAAGATTTTGTAAAAACCCATTGAGGTAGAAAATTCCGTCATTCATTTCTATAACAGATTTTTCATTCATTTCCCCTCTATAATATTCCTCCAATTATTTTTTTCAAGTCTCGAGTCTCACTTGTCATTTCACCCTAATCCTTGTACGACATGGTCTTACTCTATTTTGTCAAATCAATAATGGAGAGAGCCTGGCCAGAGCAGCAGACAATTGATCTCAGCTTCACTTGGTTTGCAGATCAATGATTGGTTACAAGACCGTACACATAACCAATCAATAATCATCCCATTGCTAGCCTTCTGAGAGATTCTTATTGTTTGCATTTGATGGCGGTTTGATTTCATTTTTTTCTCTATTTTTCCTGATATGTGAGGAGGACTATAATATCATATATTATATCCAGCTGGAATGTTTACCCCAGAAATCGTGAGTATAAATTTCTGTGCTGGAATTCAAGCGTCATCTATTGATAGAAAATATTGATTTTTTTAACCTGATATGCACTCTTTGTTTCCTAATATCTAAGTGCTGAGTTACATGTAAAATTATATACATTTGTATAATTATATTTGTAATAATTCACAAATGTAAATTGACCTATTTAGAGAGTCCTTCAGTTTAACAGCTTGGATATATATCTACAGAGAAATACAAAGCAATGACAATTGATTTCCTCCGTTGCTCTTTTAATATTGATTTTACATGTATGAGCTAGTAAACTCAAGTGTAGCTGAAATAAATTAATAATATCTTCATACAGCCTGAAACAATTTCATAAGCTCAAAACATGAAATGCAAGTGATGACATTCATGACCCTTGATGTAACAGGACCTTACAACAAATGTAGGTGAAGGTCAAAGGTCAGATGAAATTAGATGAAATTTCATAGTTTAAGGAGAGATTTAGAGCATCAAATGAATTGAGTGGTATATCTTTTGTGATACATGTGTAATTAGGTGACAATTTTCCACAGTGTATAAAATGTTTCAATAGCATTTGATTGAACATTTGCGTTTGTTTATTTGTTGCTTCTTACTTGCTGTAAAAAAAGGTTTTAGTAATTTTCATTAAAATAAAAAATCAAGAATTCTTAAATTGGTACATGAATAATAGGAACATATTAAAATAACCTGCGTATGTGGTAATTAAACAAAATTAAATCATTTTGCTTTGCAGTGAAACTTGTATTATAACAACCTCCTTAGGGATACAAGAAAACAGGTCTTTACAGGGAGGTGGTCTTTATACACAGGTTTATTTGTACACAAAAGGTACTACTGGGGACAGCAAAAACAAAGGTCTTTGTGACCAGGTGGTCTTTATACACAGGTGGTCGCTAAAGCAGGTTATACTTTATAAATGGTAATGTCACTTGCTACAGGTGAAGGGACACCATTTTGACCAGTGCTATGGGCAAATGTCAATGCACTGAGAAGTCTTACACATACCTCATCTGCCTTAACAGAGAATCTCAGCTTTAGGTATCATCTTAAACAAGATGTGTATGTGAAACACAAATGCCCCCGGTCCAAACAAATTTCTATGCTGGCAAATAATATGTATACTTTAAATATTGCAATGTCCTACATTCTGACCCCAACCCACCCCCCTAAAACCAATGTCTGAACCCAGGACTTCTACCACTTGTACTGTTAGCTGAACATGTTAACCAATTTAGTCACCACAAGCGATTTTTATTGAAATTAAAACCTGTAAATGAGTCAGTGTTACAAGGTTTATGGATTCTAGTATTCTAATATTGATCTGATGTCTGTAAACAGATGGAGAATAAATGTTTAATGGCCGAATGTTGACGACTGCTAAAACGATTAAGATTATCGACATTCTCCATTATAATCTACTATTTGCTGTAATACTATAAAGTGAGATGTTATAACGCAGATTTTATATTAGCGTACTTCTCACAAAGACATGAATGCACTAAATTTTTGTGTGCATTATGATTGGCAATAAGTGAACATAAATAATCAGGTCCCGGAATTGAGTCAGATCGTAACGGCCTTTTTGTTTTTTCAGTGTTTTTCGCCATACTGAAATGATTTTTAAGTTATACAGTGGTAGCCAATTTTAATGGTGGAGGAGAGAACCTGGGTACAACATATCATGATCCAGGAAGAGTAACCACTGACGATCTGCAAGTAAACTGACAAACTTTTTACAAAATCAGCTTAGGTCCCGGCAGGAAATGTCAATATCTCTCAAGGTTTATGAGAGCCAACAACAACAACAGTGTCAATAACGACACAATGACTTTCGTCCCAGCGAGCTAAAAAACCTTTCATAACAACCTACAAAAATTAATGTGCACATCAACCTTGAAGCCCAGTATTGCTTCTTGCTGTGATGGAATTTTCATTTTTGATATTTTTCCTGTTTAATTACATATGTACCAATGGCGACACATTTCCAAAATCACCAGAGCATCTCTCAAAAAACAGTTCAAGATAGTTTCACAAAACTTCATGTACATTAATCTTGAAGCCTAGAAACATTTTTTCCCCTATTGAGGCATTTTCTTTTTTCTATATTTTCCTGTTACCATGGATAGCTCCTTTTGTTGGGATTTTAACAACTATGTCCTCATTCACAGTGGAGGAGGGATTTATGATTACATGTATACAACATAAAATGAAATACTGTTTTGCCTGTCAGGATTTGAACCTAGAACCTCTGGTTTACAAATCTGGAGATTTACTGATAAAATTAAATGAAAAACACCATTACCCAAACTAGCAAGTGCTCAAAATAAAAACACTTTCACAATTATACAGTAAGTCTTTTATGCATGAGACTTGACCATAAATATATCACATGTATGACAAATGGTTGATTGCTTGGTTTTACTTTGATGTGAAGTATAGACTACCAAATAATAGCCTCTCCCTGCCATTCTATAAGCCTTATATCTTATATAAAATCACTTTTTTGGAGAAGTCAATATGTGTTTCCGAAACAGAATGCTCACACCTCCCCATGATATTAGTCATTCATGAAGATTTAAAGTCACACAACTCCGACAAACTCTGCCAATAATGTTGGCAATAATCAAAACCATATGAAGCAGTGAATACCATAATTGGTTAAAACTGAAGAAAAGAAACTCATAATTACATATATCAATGTCCGTTACACAGGGATTTTCCACCCTATCATACGGGTCCAAAATAAGGCCACATTCCAAATGCAAAAGCAATGCATTTTTCTCCCCAATTTGCAGTTAAAATTTCCCAAATGAAGTCAAATGGCAATGAATGTGAAGAGATTCTTGTATTTTCACATAGTTTTGTGGCATATTTCTAGATTTCCCAATTTCCATAAAATGATGCTGAAATTCCTAATTCAAAAGGCCCAGGCCCCATTTTCAAATGAGTGTGGAATATCTTGCCATACTACATAATTGTTACATGTATACATTGTACATACATGTACAGAGCTATCCATAGTACAATAAGGGTCTGTGAGGAGATGTCTGATACAACTGGCCCTCAGGGATCTCCAGCTATAGATATCTAATGCTCTTTTAGTAGTCATCTTTCCACAGGTCTATAGATTATCAGAAATATTTTCTTTGCATTGCCAGGCAGATGGAGATAGAAATGTATAAATATATGAGATGTGTCTGTGTTGATTTGCCATCCTAACTCATTAAAGAAATCAGCAACTTAAATGCTTCTTTGAACCAAACCTCTCTTCTAACTTGCAATATCCGCAAGTTCATACATCATTATTACATGTAGTAAATGCACAGCATGGTTTCTCAAGGAATTTCATACATTTACCAAACCCGAAATGTACATTGTGCAATAATCCTGAAATAATATATATATTTTTTATAACATTTATAATTATACGAAAAGGAAATTCTGAAATTTGTTGGGACTCATGAAAAGTGCTATTCAACAAAATTAATGGAGTTGTTTTTTTTTAAATTAGAATCATTTTGGTAGTTACCACAGCAACAAAGAAAGTGTCTTTACCATCTGAACTTGAGATAAACTACCTTCTTCATTGCAATTAAATTAAAAACTCTATTACTTTTGGCATACTTTTTCCATCGCTTTACAGGGCTTTTTTTCCTCCAAATTTATAACCGATAATGGGCTATATTACGTTCCCAAAAAGGTAAGAAAAAAGGTCTGCTCCGATTTAAAAATGACTCACACAGTAAAACCCACATATAATGAATTTCAAGGGACCTTATTTTTTTAGTTCGTTATAAGGACAGTTTGTTATACAGTTATAGAGAAGTTGGTTGAATGGTTACAATGCAACTCGTTAAGAACAAAAATCACTCTAAATTCAGGCTAAAGTAAAACGTGAACTTTAGTAAGAACTATCCTATGAAGTATAAAGAAATCACACTTTTTGTTACTTTTAATTTACACAACTTATTTAATCAGAGATCTGACCTACTTATGCTTGGCAAAAAAGTCAACAACTGAGTTTTGTTTTAATGATATTGATCACTTCGTCATAACACTATAAAAAAAAAACGTTGGTTGGGATATCAAGGGGCATGGATTATCTATTGATTCGTTATGTGCACGACTTCTTACAAACCGAATTCATTTTATTCAATTTTTACTCTACACTTAAATTATGTTACGTTAATTCCTACATCAACTACCTCCTACCATTTGCATTGCTGTTCATGTAATTTACCTGTACATGTACTTCACCTGTGGCTGTACCAAATCCCCAGGTAAGAAAACAAGCAAATCAAATTGCAATCATATTTTGGTAGAAAGAATTTACTGCCGTTTTGTCATGATTGAAGGACATCGCGTATCTGACATATTTTATCCGTCAAGGTTGACGACATTCATCCATCATAACTCGGTGAAGCTCTCATCGATAATTGATTGTTCATGTTATGTCTTTGCGTTAATTCTTGTTACCTTTCCCGATCATCATTATGTAGGTATCATTGGTCCTGTGTCGTTATGACTCCAATAATGTGTCATGATTCTAACCCCGATTTGTTTTCATAGTTACTTGACCAAACTTTAGGCTTTCTTACTGGGACCCAGACTGGTCACCAAATTTACTCAGTGGTTAGGGTAATGTAATCAGCAATATATAAAGCTAACATTTTATATCGCTGATGTAACAGTGTATAAACTTTACATGATAATGAAAAAAAAAGAATTAAGGTTTTTTTTGTAGCCTTTATTTTAAGGCATAGATAAAATTAGCTTAACGAAAATTGTTGCTCACTTGAAACTTCAGATATATCAAAAGATAGATTGAGTAGATCTACTAATCCCTTAATATCGGGGCAGAAATTCGGCCTAGGCTTCAGTAGGCCTACTGAATGAATTTAGTCACTTCAGACTCAGAAGCTCGAATTGCATTCCCTTAACCTACACTTTCCGACAACTGCATACCTGTCAAGTCTACCGATTTCGGCGGTAGTCTACCGATTTTTCTATTCATCTACCGCTTGTCTACCGCCGAGAAAAAATCTACCGATTTATACCGATTTTTCTAATTTTCAACCGATTTTCCCTATATTTTCTACCGCTTCTTGTCCATTTTCCGGCGATCGGTAGACATTTTTGTCAAGATTAAATGTTCTAAATCGTAATTTTCAGTCTATTAATTGGCGACAAAAAATAGCTTAAAATTTCTGGCGCCTCCATATCATTAAAGTATTAAGACATCTGTTCTAGGTTATATAAGTCCCCTATATCTTCCAAATAGTCATGAAGAACAAGGACTAATAACCCTGTTTATTAATTAATGTTATTAGACCATACAGAGGTGTCATTATCGGACGTGTGCCGAGGGTAATTTACACAATGACCTGTACTGTGGACAGGTACCTAATATACAGATTGATTACCTGTATATCTAAAGACTAAAATCCACACCTATAATCACTATCCATATGTTCTGTCCTATATACAATTATCAAAGACTAACATCATTGATGTTATATTAATTTCATGCAGCTTCTGCATCAATCCTCAATGATTTTACTTTAAAAATATAGCTGAGAAATATCGAAGCGAGACCGTGGTGTCTTCTATGACGTCCGCACTCCACATACTATACAGTGTTATACATGTATCTTAAATTTGTGATGATTTCAATACAAAAACGATGTTTTATTTCATTTACATAATATTTTAACAAAGATAATAATATCTTCTTGTAACACATTGAATTGAATTTAATAAAATGTCAGTAATGACAGTAAATACATTTATATAACCTCAATAATCTTTTTTTATCTTTTTAAAAGCAGATTTGATTTTTCTTTATCAAATCTCATTTTTTTTAGTGAACTATTCAGTCATTATTTGTTATTTTATCTTATCAATTAATGAAAAAGGTACAATATGAAGATAAAAACTTCCAGTTAAATATTTGGGTATGCAAATATTTTGGTAATAAATGTTCAAATCTCAAAAAATAAATGAATAAATAAATCAAGCCTTTGACTTTAAGAATTATCATACTTTCAAGTATTTAGCAATCAAACTGAGATTATATTTCTTCCAGGTAAGTCTAGTTATTTATTTTCTGCATTCCAAATCCAACTTTTATATTAGAATATTCAGAATTTAGTTTATTTTTAAATTTGTTATAACAAATTAAGAAATACTAAATTTTAAACATTCTAATATAACACAATGACCATAACATCATTTTGAGTTTCCCAAGTTGTGTGTGTACATGTATATATTGCATGTATTAAAACTTCAAAATAAAGCCTATATCTATTCCTTATAAATTTCAAAGTCGGCTAGAAAATTAAAAGAAATGTGATATATATATCATCAATATTATTGACAGTAATTCCCTTTTAGATTCATAAAATGGCAGATATTGAAGTTTGAAATTACAATTTTTTCTTGTTATTTCGCAAGGGGGACACCCCCTCCCGGACCCTCCCCCTTCCACTTATTTCAACGCAACTGGTGCACTCATATATATCAGAATGACAACACATTTTGTACGCATTTTCTACCCCAGACAAATTTCCTAATGTTGACAGGTATGCAACTGTTTTTTTTTTGTCTCACCTGTAGGCCTACAAGGTCTATCTGAAGTTGACCTTTCACGGACCTCTTTTTTTTTGGTGGGGGGAGGGAACATAAATTGAATCAAGTAATAAAAGATTATAAACCACGATTTGAGATTTCTTACCTGATTTTTTCTCAGCGGCTGAATCAACCATTTAGGTAATTTAAATCATTTTGTACAAATTAGAACCATTTTGATTACAATCTTCTTTCTTGTTCAAACCAATGATCCTGAAAAGTGTTCGTGAGACTTCAAGTCAATAAAAGATATCAAAAGTAAAATCCAGTCTTGCCATTTTGTAATCTGGGCGGAAATCAACAACAACAGTGCATTGAGCATGCGCATCATTCGAAAGGCGCGTTCTATTGGATTTTATGAGTGTGTTCGTTGATGAAATGATACAAATTTTAAACTATGGACCTATGCTAACTTATTCACCCCTAAAGACACATTAACTGGCCTAAAGACACAGTTGGACTATCATACTTATTTAGTTTACCGGTATTATCAATTATTTGCACCCTTTTTATATAGTAAATATAAAATTGATAAGATCTATCAAAATAATTATTAAGATATTTTTTTTATTGGAAACTAATTCAATTTCTGTTTTATTACAAGTATACACTGCATATACACCTATTATAACATTGCAGTATTGATATATAAAGTCTAACTGCAGTTATATAATGCTGATTGTAGTTGCCAACATGTAAAATATTTATTTGATATTCCATGCGAACTGACTTCTCCCTCCCAGTTGAGTGGTCTGCTCCCTTCCAGATATGCTTATGTCGCGCGCGCGCGCGCACACACACACACACAATGCACACACACAACACAAACACACACTGTAGATTTTACTCTAAGATGATCTAAAAAAAAAAAGTTCTTCAATAAAAAAATTTCCTTTCCAGACATGGTTTACAATTCATTTTTGTGTTGGAAAATATTTAGAAAATTTCTGGAATATCATGTTTAGCAACATTATATGTTTTTATTTCCATTGAAGATTACAAAAGTGATGTTTTTGACAACGTCCTATGGTTATATCATAATGACCATCATATCAACGATATGGTCAGAACAAAGTAATAAGACACATATATACAAGCAATTAAAGTCGGTAACACACTCCAAACCCTGCATATAAAAAAAATGCCTGCAGACACGGGAGATAATAATCTAGTGTAGATCTAATGCTGTTTTTATTTCACCAGGTAATTGTTACAAGACTCCCATTTATACCAGATTAATCCTTGATCTGAAATGGACATTCCTAATATCAAAAGTAGGTCAGATTGCTCTCTCTGATACTGAGGCAGGTACTTTAATATAGCAATCACTAAAAATACACTTGGACTCCTCCAAGTCATTGATTTACAGAAGATTCCATTGTTTTTTAGGGGTTGATGGGTTATTAACATAATTCAATTGGACTAAAGTTCTGAACAAAGAGTCAATTGCCCACGCCATATGCTTTTTTGAAATCAGAAATTCGATTTTTTGATATCAGAAAATGATTTTTTATATCAGAAATTCAATTTTTTAATATCAGAAAATGATTTTTTGATATCAAAAAGTGTTTGTTTTCTGATATCAAAAAATGAATTTTTGATATCAAAAAATATTTTCTGATAGCAGAAATTTGCCTATTTGATATCAAAAAATGAATTTCTGATATCAGAAAATAGTGAATAAATACTAAAACTGTGCCCCATGCTATCTATACATTATTGTATACCTGGAAATTTTCATTGACATACAATTTTCACCATTTTTGACCTTAGATGAGGACGGAAATTTCATGTTTAATCATTTAAGCGTGGAAATACATGTAATTCATGAGACGATGATGATTAAGGGCTAATTTTTAGTGTAAATAATTATGTTTTTTGTCGTAAAAGGACAAAAATAACCAAGGATGAAAATGTCCAAGGTCCAAGATCACCAAATTTACTCAGTACTCAAGCTCAACTTTTATGTCATTATTTTGACTATATAATCATTTTTAAAACTTCCAAATTGAAGTGAATAGGAAACATATTAATATCTTACATCAGTCACATTTAAATCTTTTCGTCACATTTATGATTTTCCTGTAAAATATGAATAAATACGTTGAGTACAGTACTCAAAATTTAAGTACGTACTTAAACTATTTTTTAATATTTCGGAAGTCTTCTTCAAATGCGCAAAAAATTTTTATCATGATTTACAGTTGTCAATATAATGTCAACATCTATTCATATTTTGTCAACCCACAAACTGTGGCAAAATGTATCATTTTATGTAGATGTAGGTATTTCCACTCGTTAAGTAATTATTACACAATTTTCCCCCCCCAAAAAAAAAAACCCAAAAAACAAAAAATAAATAAATAAAAATAGGGAAATAAGATTTGAAAAGAACACAAGAATCTGTAAAAAAGCACCAGTTTATATATTGCCAACACTGATTTCTAAATTACTGTAGGGGGCCTCCGTGGCCGAGTGGTTACAGCATCGCACTTTGAACTATGAAGTCTCTCACTTTCTGTCAGCGAAGATTTCAGTCCCGCTGGTACCTAGGCTGATTTTTGTGAGAAAGTTTGCCAGTTCACTTGCGGAAGGCTAGTGTGTAGGCCTACTTTGTAACCGGGTTCTCTCTGTCATTAAAAACTAGCCGCTACCATATAACTGAAAAATTGTTGAGTGTGGCATAAAACAACATTCAAAATTCAAAATCAAATTAAAATAATGTAGAATCAGACAATTTCGTTGGGTTAAAATTTCATTGTTTTAAACATAAACGTTCACATTAAATTTCTTTGAAATAAAATAAAAAGATCTGTTTGTATGAGAACAAAAAACAATTACTAGGAATAATTTACATGAAATGTTGTCATGGTTTATATTTCACTGAAAACAACTAAATAAACAAATTTAAAACCACGAACATACATAAATTTAGATAGTGCCAACACCAGTTGTTAACTCATCAACACCTGAAAAACAATGGACTCTTCTGTAAATCAATGAATTAGACCAGTCCAAATGTGTCTTTAGGGGTAAATGAGTTAATCTATTGCTCACAACATGAAGGCAATGAATTTGACCCTTTCAACACTACCGACCATAATAGACTGGCCTAAGACGACAGAAAAGAACATTCCATTTAGATACTTGGGGGTGAGAGGGTTAATGAATTGATTTCTTCTTAAAATCTGACACTTTTTCGAAAACTTTTTTATTATGTTAAAAAATTATTAATTCCATATTGCTATTGGTGTGTGTGTGTGTATGTGTGTGTGTGTGTGCGATGAAAAATGATAATTTTTTTTTATTATATCAAAAGATGTTAGTTTTGACCATCAATTCACCCTCACAAACTTAGACTAACTTAATTCAATCCAGGATTATGGACCAGTCCAAACATAACTTGGGGGTGTGAATAAGATTTTTTTAACAAAAAAAAAATACTGAAAATACTGATGTTTTCATCTCACATGGTGTGAAAGTGTGAAAAACAGCGACCAAAACACCATATAGCTTATTTTCTTTTTGTATACATTAAACTCGGTGAAGTGTGGTAAAGAAGAGACCGGATTTTACAATTTAAGGTGCCTGTAGGCTTCGGAAATTCAATTTAAATTTCAAACAATATAGTTATTTATCCTCCTTTAAGAGACATCTTTTGTGAATGCTTAGGGTGTACAAAATAACATTAGTTTCAATAATATACATATATATAATGGTGGTGCTATTGTACCAAGTCTCCAGACCATGCGACTATCATTGGGTGATACAGCTGAGCAGTTTGACTGTTGATGGTCAATATACTGTAAGGTGGTGTACATGTTGATAATCGACACACACTTTAAAACGTGTGATAGTTGATGTATAGTAAGTCCATATCACTATATATCGTTTACCATGTCATGGACATTTACAGGCATGTCATATATATCGTTTACCATGTCATGGACATGTTGATCACTGATACATGCTTTAAAACTTGTGATAGTTGGTGTATAGTAAGTCCATATCACTATGTATCGTTTACCATGTCATGGACATGTCGATTGCTGATACACGTCGTATTATATATCGTTTACCATGTCATGGACATGTCGATTGCTGATACACGCTTTAAAACTTGTGATAGTTGGTGTATAGTAAGTCCGTATCACTATACATGTATGTTGTTGTCCATCCCAATTACTTTTTATTCACTGATACTCTCTTTTAAACTTGTGATAGTTGATGTAGGATAAGTCCATATTACTATATATCGTTTACCATGTCATGGACATGTTGATAATCAGCACAATATATAAAACATGTGATAGTTGATATATAAGGTACCATGTCATGAGGGACCACCCAGCTTATGAGACTACATTCTGAGAACCACTCTGTTAAATGAACCTTTAAAAGGGGCCACCTCTCTTGAGAGACCACATCGATATCTGAGTGGTAGTGTGGCAAAAACTGAGGTAGCAAGTATACTACTTTCTACCACTGATTTTGAACCCACAGTCTTTATAAATACAGTGAAACCTCACTTAAGGACCACCTCGTTTAAGGACCACCTCGCTTAAGGTGGTCCTCACTTAAGGACCACCTCAGTTAAGGACCACCTCGCTTAAGGAGACCACATCACATTTCAGACCTTAAACTTTCAGTCTCTTGATACATATCTAACAGGTACAGAACCTCACTAGATAGAGCATACATATCTAACGGGTACAGAACCTCACTTGATAGAGCATACATATCTAACAGGTACAGAACATCACTTGATAACATACATATCTAACAGTACAGAACATCACTTGATAGAGCATACATATCTAACAGGTACAGAACATCACTTGATAGAGAACATAATCACAGGTGACTTATAGAGCATACATATCTAACAGGTACAGAACATCACTTGATAGAGCATACATATCTAACAGGTACAGAACATCACTTGATAGAGCATACATATCTAACAGGTACAGAACCTCACTTGATAGAGCATACATATCTAACAGGTACAGAGCCTCACTTGATAGAGCATACATATCTAATGGGTACAGAACCTCACTTGATAGAGTACAGAACCTCACTTGATAGAGCATACATATCTAACAGGTACAGAACCTCACTTGATAGAGCATACATATCTAATGGGTACAGAACCTCACTTGATAGAGCATACATATCTAACAGGTACAGAACATCACTTGATAGAGCATACCTCTCTAATCAGACCTCACTTGATTGAGTATCTAACAGTTAGACCTAATGATAGATCATAATAGCTAATGGGTACAGAACCCACTTGTACATATCTAATGAGACCTTGTAGAGCACCTCTCTTCAGAGAAATCTTACCTAGCGAGGTTCCACTTTGACCTGTCTTGGAAACCGATGGCAGGGGTTCCACTATATCTGTAAAAACTATAGCATGCACAAGGTTTGAAATTCAGGGTAGCAAGTAGCATATTTACTACCTCTAATTTTGTTTTTGTATCTAGTTCGAATGATTCACCCTTAAAGACACATATAGACTGGTCTTAGTTATTGATTTACGGAGAAGTCCATTATTTTTCAGGGGCTGATGTGTTAACCCTTTCACCCCTAAGTATCTAAATGGAATGTTTTTTTCTATTGTCTTAGACCAGTCTATTATGGTATGTAGGGTAGAAAAGGTTAAACATTGGAAGCAAACCACAGTGGAAACTGTCTTGACAAACTGCCCCATCTGCCACAGAAATGTGGTCTTACAAAGCAGGTGGTCTCTCAAAAGAGGTTTTATTTAGAGGATCATTGAAACAAGTAGTTTTTGAGACTGTGGTCTCCCAAAACAGGTGGTCTTTACAACAGTGGTCTCTCACCACTCACCTACCCCCTCTTGGCGCTTTGCACCTCGAATGAAGCCTGTGGCTTCATCATAGCCTTCAGATATATCTTTCTTAATATATGCTGCTGAATATGTAGTAAAATCCATTGTATTTCAGGGGTGGACAAGTTGAAATAAATGAAACCTTCCAGGTGTGGCCCTGCTGATTCCTTATTCACTTGGCTTAAGTGCTGACATGAGTATACATGTGTAATTATTTTAGCAGTTCTCTTAGCTCATCCACCTCTGAAAAAAAAACATTGAACTCTTTTGTTAATCAATGACTTAGACCAGTCCAAATGTGCCTTTAGGGGAGAATGGGTTAATATCTATCAAATTAAATAACAAATTATAATAATAATTTATAAAATAATGAATGATAGTAGAATAAAAATTGATTTGACTTGGGATTTAAGAAGTTAAAATTTCTCCCACTTACAGCATGTACAGGTAGAAGTAGATTTTACTTTCCACAGAAATATGAAACTGATCTTCTCAAAACTAAAATGAAAAAAGGAAAATTCTGCATAAATTTAAGAAAGTTTTTCTGGAGGAAACCAGTCGTCCGTTAACAAATATTAAAATATGCAGCAGACATAGGTATTGATACCCTTGTCAATAATTTGATATTTTCAGTGCAGGGTGGGTTACAGATGTAAAACACCTGTTGTTTACCTGAACAATCGGTTATATTTCACTCTCGTATTGATGCTTGTAATGTTCATGTATGTAGGTATGCTGATATATATATATATATATATATATATATATATATATATATATATATATATATATATATATATATATATATATATATATATATATATATATATAATTTATGTGTGTATAATCAAGTCTCATTTTTGCTGCCTTTTCTCGACATAGTGTGTTTTATATATGTCACATTACTTACATAAAAAGAAAAAAAATACATTTCTCAAGTTTCTTCCCTTATAGCAAATACAGAAAAGCATAAAAAAAAGATATAATACATGTAAGTAAGTCACTTCAATAGAATCCATTTCTTTATACTTCCTTCTTCTACCTGGTCACAGCAATGGAATGTTCCTTTACAATAAGCTCGTAAAGTACTTAGGTAAATGGAATGTCCTGTGGACAGGTAGATAATGGTATCATTAAGATGCATCAGTGGTGATCATTACTCGGCTGATAGGTAGTTTAACAGGTATTTCGTACGTACTTACAAAAAAAGAAAGAAAGAAATATGTAGGGCCTACGAGTGATGGCTATTTACAATTATCTGTCTTAGGAGGTATGTTCATTGATAGACTTGGTGTTAAACAGCTGACAAGATTTTTACCTATGGTTCTAGTTATATACAAGAGGAGTCTTTTGTATAGCTCAGACCTGCTGAAAGATATGTGTTCTATTATTTACATCCTAAAGTTTGACGGAATAGTTTCTTCGCTTGTGTGTTGAACAAACAGGTGATGTGCGTGACTGGATAAATTAAGGAGTTCATCTTGGACTGGATAAAAAAGTTCCGGGAATATTTCTTGGTGCTGTTGCTGCTGCTGCAGGTGTGACAGAAGCAGAACCCATGCTTCTACCTGGAGCATTGTGTTTGATGGAAAAATGATAGATAAAATTTAAATGGTGTAAATTTAAAATGGATCATATTTCATTTACTTTTTTATTTTCAAGAAACTTTCAATTTCTTGCAATATCATATTGGATGGTCATAAGAAAACGTTAGGTGATGAATGGAGGACATTTTGCTGGATTTTAAAATTTGTAACTGCTTTTTCTTTTAATCCATTATTTCATTTTCGCTACGGGAGTCGAGTAGGATGTAACATATTTGTGTGGTTTGCTATTATTCAATTTTTTTTTTTTACTGAATTTCATTTCGGGATGGATGAATCAAAGAAATCAGGATTTAAATCAGCTTTTAAGTTTAATTTTACCACTGCATCACTGACCCCAAATAGAAAGAAGGACCCCACAAATGGGTCGGGGCTTTCCATTCTAAAACCACGAAAAGGTTTGAATACATCTAGTCCTGCTTCTGAAGATGGCAAAAATCGATGGTCGACCATGTCCCCACTTAGATCCGCAAATTCTGTGGCCTCACAATCCAAAAGCGAGTCCAGGATTAATACGCTGGGAAGGTTTGAAGGTGGTGACAAATTGACCACCACTGAAATTTCTTTGAAGGAAAATGGTGTTAGTACTATCACAAAATCAGGTTCTTTCACAGAGGACAAAAGTGAATCCTTGATTGTGAAACGCATGCCTCATTCAAACTATGATAGACCTAGATCTCAGGTCTATACATCCACTCCTCTGACTGGATTTGTATCTCCCGAAAACCATTACGATACCCCTAAGACTCAATCCGTACTCACGCCAGGTGGAAATGGTTCACAAGGGAAATTGCAAGAAACGTATACCTCATCCTCAAAACCTCGTGAGGTTCAGTACAATACCTCAGTGTCTAAAACTCTTTTCCCCTCAGAGGACAAAAGTAGGGAGCAAATTGAAAAGTCAGACCAAAGATATGATGAAGTTGGAAAAAACAAAAAGAAACAGGGACAACAAAATCAAAGGGAAGGACCATTATCCCCAGGGAATAACGCTAGTAATGATGTTAGTCACAACAAAAAGTTTACACAGGAACTGAAATCCTCAAAACGCACCCCAATTCCTGCAGATTTATCTTTAAATTTGCAGCATACCCCATCCCCAGTGGCCCCACCAAGAAAACAAAGCAGTGGTTCCTCCGGAATGCTTAAATCATCCTCGTTTTCATCTCCTTCCTCACAAAATCAAAGTGTTGTTTCGCCAACGGCAAAACCCAGAAAGAAGTGGCTTACACGACAAATTTCATTGGAACCTAAAAAATTGGTAAGTCATTTGACCTTGACTTTGTTAAAGGCCTATCTATAAATGACCGTGACCTACTTTACCTATTTTCTTATCTGTTTGGGTTTTTTTTTTCAAATGTGATTGGGAATGTTGTTAGATTGTATACATTTTCCATGAACACCGCATGTATTTGGAACTTGGAAATATATATATATATATAGATATGTCGGTAGCAGGCTATGGTGTTATCTTGTATTTAGAACATGCCTTGACAATATTGTTTTTCTTCTTTCCAAGAAAATTGTTTATCACCTTGTGAATTATCTGAAAAAAGTCTAAAACAAATTGTGTCAAATTAGCTGAAATTATGCAATAGCCGGTTACTGGTCCCCTAATGGCAATGTGTGTCAGTGTGCCTATGGGTCATTGTGTATGTACATGTAAGAGAGAGAGAGAGAGAGAGGCTCAACATAGAAATTTAAGTTATCATATCTAAAATGTAATATTTAGTAAGATATAGTATTACTACATGTTTTATCTCTTATTTTGGTCACACCTTATTAACATTCATGTGACTACATGTACAGTCAAACCTGCTTTAGTGACCACTTTTGTATAAAGACCACCTGGTCACAAAGACTGTTTTTTGCTGTCCTCAATAGTACCATTTGTGTACAAATTAACCTCTGTATAATGACCACCTCCCTATAAAAACCGGTTTTCTTGTGTACCTAAGGTGATTGTATATGTTCTGTACCAAAAAGTAAAATTAACATTGTTTTCCACCAGTGTGTGTGTGTGTGCTCACTTTCCACTGGTGTGTGTGTCATGCAGAACACTATAGATGGACACAGCCTTCCACAAAATATTGACAGCTTTTATAACCCACTATAATTATTTAGATCATATCTATCCACTCATGTGTGACAGCTGACATTATCGTCTCAGTAATAAAAACTATATGTTGATTTCTATCCGATACAAACACAATCTTCTCAAAACATCAGATAAAGCCTACTCAATTACCCAGGCAGATATAAACATGAATTTCAATCAATTCCATTATGATGTCATTATAGTGATGAATTTCATTATGATGTCATAATAGACATTGCAATGTCATAAATGTAATAATCTAATTATGATGTCATTACAGATATTTTGATATCATAACACATACACATATAGTGTTATTCTTATTCCTGTGATGTCATAATAGTTATCTATTTCATTTTGATGTCATAGGTTATTAATTTTAATTTTGATGTCATGAACATAAATTTCATAATTACATCAGTTCTATTTGGATGTTATAAACATTTTGGTGTTATAAAATGTCAATTTCATTGACATAAACACACAGCTGTTAATTTCATTATAGTTTCACAATTATGATGTCATAGCAGTTATCTATTTTATTTTGATGTTATGAATATTTTGATGTCATAGGACTTATCGACAGTAATACCTGCTATAGAGGCCACTCCATATAAGTATAACCTGTTTATAAAGGCCAGTTTTTTCAAGTCCCTTGACTGTATATTTCAACTAAATTGAACCTGTGTATAAGGGTCACCTAAACATAAAGGTCAATATTTTCTGGTCCCTTGGGTGGCCCCTATATACAGGTTTCACTGTATTTCTTTACAATACAGGTATTTTCATAAACATTATAGTTCTGTTGTGGCTGTGATTAGTAAAGTTTTAGGCTATACACCCCTGCTTTTGGAATGCACAAATATCTTAAAGTAAGAACTGTAACAAGATTTTTGTGATAAGATACAAGTTTGTTTCATAAGATTCAAAATATTTTGTCAGAAAAAATATGCACATGGTTATTTTTTTTTTTTAATAAAATAAACCTACTCGGATAGGTACAATAGTAAAATGTATTGAAATACAGGGTCCAAAGTCACCAAATTTACTCAGTACTCAAGCTCAACTGTAAAGTCATGCAAAATTTATTTTGTAAGTGGACATGTTTATACAATTGTAAATAATGGTGAAAATTGTTGCTCATTTGAAGAAAACTTCAGAAATATTTAAAAGTAGTTTGAGTACATACTCAAATTTTGAGTACCGTACTTAACATATTTATTCAGTTTTTACATGAAAATAATAAGTTTGATTTATATGTGACGAATGCAAAATTATAATGTTTTTTCTATTCACTCAAATTTTGAAGTTTTATGGGTGACTAAGTGGTCAAAATAATAAGATATAAATTGAGCTTGAGTATTGAGTAAATTTGGTGACTTCGGGCCCAGGTGAACACAGTTGATGTAGCATAATTAAAAAAAAATTAGTCAGAGAGATGAAAAAGCACACATATATTATATATGATGTCACTTCTGAGGATTTTCCATGTTAATCTTCATTTTACGATGACACAAAATTACATGTACATGTAACATATTTATCAAAAAGTTATTGTGATCATTCACGTGTAAAAGAATTTACTCAAGCAGAACCATTTAATGAATCATGTAGCAAATCTGTTGCATGATCAGATAGCTTAAGGAGAGAAAATTACATCAGGATGACCCAGACTTGAAAATGATTACAGTTACAAGTTATGAAACAAATTTTCTCATCGTAAATGTGGGAGAGATGTTTTTATTTTGTTTTTGTTTTTTATTTGGGTGGTGAAGAAGGGATATATGTCTAACTATATGATATAGAAAGGGTAGTAAAAATTTTGGATAGATTTTTAAGGGAGAATGAAGTTCCTTGTTTTTCCAAAGAATGTAAATTATATGTTGAATAGAAAATTTGTTCTCATACATGATAAATATTAAGTATCGGAAATTATTTTTTGCTCAGGGAGAGGGTGGGGATGAGGGGATATATATATTTGTTCTGCCAAATGATACTGAGATGACAAATTGATGTGATTGTGACTTTAGCTATGATAGGCATTCTACTTTCATTAACAACTTTGGTAAAGTTGGTAACTATGGTAGAGTTCAGGTAACTATGGTAGAGTTGGTAACTATGATACAGATCAGATAAATATGGTAGAGTTGGTAACTATGGTAGAGTTCAGGTAACTATGGTAGAGTTGGTAACTATGATAGAGATCAGGTAACTATGGTAGAGTTCAAGTAACTATGATAGAGTTGGTAACTATGGTAGAGTTCAGGTACCATGGTAGAGTTGGTTACTATGGTAGAAATGGTAATTATGGTAGTGATGGTAACTATGGTAGAGTTGGTAACTATGATAGAGTTAGAAGAATTTGTTTGAGTGAATCTGTGGTCTTCCAAAGGATATAGATATTGTTTTGAAAATCCTGAAATGTATATAAGTCATGGAGAGCATTCTTTCAATGACGACAACTGTACATCAATAATCTGTCATTCTAACCAATTCTCGATTCTCATCAACTTGCGATTTGATTGATGATCTTATTCTGATTTACAATAACAATGTTGTACTTAACGTGATGTTCTCATAATATATAACAACGAATGCATAGAATAAATATGTCTGTAGCGAATGAACCTGTTGATACAAAATGGGATATAATGTATGTGAAACACATACAGTTATGAGCCCAAAATAAATATGTATGCAAATATGAATTTATGTATGCAGCAAATAAACTTGGTGACCCACATTAATAATATTAGCAGATGATCTATATGGTTGACAGTGGTCGAGTGGGGAGCATTCATTATGCAAGCAGAAAGTCCTAGGTTTGATTCCCGGTGTCGGGTCAAATCTTAACACTTTTTAAAAAAAAAAGCTAGTGACTGTTCTTTCTCCCAGTGCTCGGCTTATGAATTGAAAGTTGTGGGTATTTCTGATGAGGCTTAAAGCCGAGATCCCATGTTACAGCAGGTATGATGCATTAAGGAACCCTCAATGCATCAGTCCATAGCACTGATCAAAATCTTTGGAACTTCATGTAAAGCTGGTGAAATTTATATATAAATATATAGATATATATATATGTATAAGTGAACAATGCATGGATAGGCATTCAAACAGCAATAAGATAAATAAACAAACTGTAATAAATTATTCAAATTAGGTGTCTACATGTATATACTGAGGCAGCAGTTCATTTTGTTATTTTGAGAAATATATTTGACCATCCATTTACTGGGTAACATATATTTGTGACAATGAATTTATTTATTTTATTTGTTGTTTCACATCCTGTCAAGAATTGTTCACTGCTTTTGAGATGTCACAAGCATTAGGTGAAGTGCCACAGATTTTGACCTGTGCTATCGACTGATGCAAATGCAATGAATGTTCTTTCAGGTGCCACCACGACTTCCTAGACATGGGACCCCGGTTTTAAGTCTCATTTTGTATTCTAAGCGTTTGGCGACAGAACAGTCACTATCATTTTAAAAAGTTTCTGAAGACTAGGTATCTGGAATAGAACCTGGTACCTTCCACTTTCGAACTGAATGCTCTATCACTAGACCCCCTCAAGTGGTAGCAATGAATTCATAGGTGTCCAAGTTAGATTAAAAGAAACTGTAATACACAGTAAATGGCTTGTAAGCTAATTACTGATGTCAAGTCCATGTTGAATTTGTTGTAGATCATACATACATCTATCTTTTCATCTCACTTAGATCAGTTTTACAACATCATCCCAGTGTGTTGCTGTCTTCATCCAGAACATCAACGTTAATTTCTAGTGGCAATCCCCCCTCCCCCTCCCCCCTAATAGTTCTATATACCGATATACATTTCTAATCCCTCTTCCCTGTCCCCTTGCATTTCTCTACATGTGTTATTCAAGGCAAATTGTGAATACTTTTCCTTATTAAGAATTTGTGATCGAAAGAATGTTGTAACTTGAACTTGCTAGTAACTCAGATCTTCACAATGAAGTCCATTGATCCATGCTGCTAGTATCACAATATCTGTGTATATGTGTATTTGGTTACAGTTGACAAGGTCACCTTGATACCAAACCCCTTCTGACACCAGTATCAGGATGGCCATTAATATGTTGCTGCCAAAACATTTTGACTCTATCACCTGCCTGTCTCTAGAAATGAAATGTTGTTTTAAATTTTTACAAAATTGGTAAAAGAGGTTTACAGAGTGGTTTTACATGTTAGATTTTAAGAGAGAGAGAGAGAGATGTCATCATAAACAGCATACATGTCTTATGTGTAGAACAGTACTATAACTAGAGGTGAGAGACTTTGATCATGGTTTAAAGTGTGCATGATGCTGTAACATTCTAACCACTTAGTCACAGAGTTAGTTACCTTAGTTGGTAGACAGAGGTAGCTGGAAGTCTGGGTTCAAATTTTAGTTTGGCTACTGGTCACTTTTCCTCACCTGTACCAGGTGGAATGTTTTATCACCCACAAAACAAACACAATACAGGTATTTATGTACAAATTGTGCAGTGTTTGTATCAGCATGTAAGATTTAGTTTGTTATATTGTGGAATTTTGTCTAATTTTACCTGTCTTGTCTGCCCAGGTAAATGATTACTTCCTACCTACCTGCTTACTTACTACCTATTTACTGTACAAACAAACAATATTACAGTTTAATTACAGAAGTTGAAATAGATTTCTTTATAATTTGACTTGATGTCATAATAAACTTAGGTGTAATAGCCTACAGGTAAATCTTTGATTACAGGTAAAATTTCTTCAGATGTCAAGTTAATTATAAACTGGTGTTGAATAATTGCTACACTAAAATCGAGCAAAGTTCTTTAGGCAAGTTGCAAAAATTTCACTCAGTCACCCCTGTTAGTACATTTGGATGAGTCCACCCTTCAGGAAAGGAAGATTCAATCTTTGTTTTGAGAGGGGTACCAGCTTAATGTGATTGTTGGGAATCTACTGATGTGATGGATGTGTTGATATTTGCACAGAGGAAGGACTCTTCCCACAACAGCAAGGCCACTATCACTGTTTTTGTATGTATACAGGGTGTTCCAAAATGTGGACACACTTTAAATTACAATTAATACTGTGTTCATTGACAGAGAAATAAGATACATGTATATGATTCCAACTGACATGTAACAAGTTTGGAAAAGTGAATGAATGACCAGGGGCCGGCACCATAAAACTTGAGAATTTACTCAAGTCTGAGTATATTCTCAAATTGGCCAGCTCAGCCAATCAAATTTCGCAGTTAGCCACAGTTGAGTAAAATATTTAGACTTAAGTAATTCTTATGTTTTATGGTGCCAGGCCTAGACTGGGATTTGAACCCAGTCCCATCATGATCCATACTGCTTCTTTACTCACCAAGCTATCTAGTTCAATATACCCAATCTTTCTTACATTGACCTCCTTTCTTAATTCTTTCTGAGATTTTTTCCCTCAATGAAATCTCATATGAGTCCAACCATTGCACAATGGGTTCTTTAGTTGGGCACCATTTGTAACAGGAAAGGAAAGGTGAATGGCTAGACTACTGAGATTCAAACTTGAGCCTCTGCCTACAACACAATTATTCCATTCATTTTTTCTATATACACACCATGGCTAAGTGGTTATATAGAGCATCACAATTTGAACCATGAAGTCTCTCTCACTTCTGATCAGGGCAAGTCTGAGCCTCACATATTTGTGAGAAACTTTGCCAATTTACTTGCGGAAGACCTGATGATCTCTTCCCAGGTAAAAAGGTTCTCTCCTCCACCATTAAAAACTCTCCCCGATCATATAACTGAAATATTGTTGAGTTTGGAGTAAAGCACCATTCAAAATTCAAAAATCAAATTTGTATTATTGCTTTTGCTTACATACATAGTTGTAAGTTGTTGATGTTTCTTTTTTGTTTGTTTGGGGTTTTTTTTGCCAGACATTTCCCATCCACATACAAACTCCTGCACACCCCCTCATCACTCAAACTACCTCCTAGCCAAACTGTCCTTGTAAAAAAAAGTAAACACTGGGAAGTAGCACAAGTGTAAATTTGTGGCACTTCACCTATAGATAATTCTGTGGAGGTTAGAATTAACTTGGCAGGACATGAAAAAAAAAAAAAAAAAATCAGTCTTTAACTGTATTCAGACAAACTGCCATAATATCTGTCTGAGGTTTTAGACCTTCATCCAAAATGTCTTTTGAAATATAAGTGATTTTTTTATAAGTTGTTTTACCTTTTCACCCCCAAGAATCTAAATGATATGGTTTTTTTCTATTGTCTTAGACCAGTCTATTATGGTCTGTAGTGATGAAAGGGTCAAAAGTTCTTCCACTAGTAGGCCTATCCTTTCTAAAACTTAAACAATTATTTAATTACTGATTGAGTTTGAAATTTGATACATTACTTACTTGCCCACCCCTAAAAATTAATGGATACCACTTCGCCTCAGGAACATAGTCAAGTCCTATTGTATATTTAGGGATGAACAACTTGAATTACAGAAATAACAGTTGTAAATATTACTGTGAATCTGGTTTTATTTGTGAGAATTTTATATACACGTACTTTCATGAAAGCTGTCGTTCTCGAAAATAAAATTATTGCTAATGAAATTTGATAATAATATGAGGAAATGTGCATTCAAAATTGCAAAAATAGGATCTCGTGAATAAATTAAAAATTTGTGCATTACGTAAATGAATTCCTCTGAAAATTTTCAGATTTACTGTAACTCTGCCAGCGATTGGTCATTTCTGTCTTATTTACCGTGACCAGCGGAACAATGTACAAGTAATTATTGAAATTGTTCAGTTCTCCTTTCTTTTTGCCTAGATACCAAATTCTACGAAAACCATTTCTTTATTAGAAAAATTTGAATACATAAAGATATGCTAATTCTCCAGATATAAATTTTAATTCCTTTTATTCAGGTGAACTGCCATTAACATCCACCTAATAACATTCACAACAAAACACAGAGACATTTACCTGTTTTTATTTGAAAAAATAGAATAAGGAGTATTGTATGGTGTATTATTGGTAAGAATGTAGAAAATAACCGGGTGAAATGATGGTAAAATCATTACAGCCTATTTCACTCACGGATTATTTTGAGAGAGAGAGAGAGAGAGTATTGTTTGGGGCACTAGTCTATATATCTCCATGTACAATGACCACAGACAATATTTACACTGTGTGGTCAGTTACATGTATATGTTCAGGTAGTATCCACTTTATTTTGTAATTTGTTAAGGTAAATGACCCATCATAAAAATCTCCTTTAAATAAATTATTTTCCTAATACAAAGATTTGAACCAGTAAACCTTTCAATAGTACAGAGACATCCATAATAGACTGATCTAAGACAGTAGAAAAGAGCATACCATTTAGATATTGAGGGGTTTAAGGGTTAACTAATGGGTTGGACTAATTGTTGAAAATGTTTCTACAAACTGTTTCAAGAGTCCATTTCGTGTTTTCTTTTGTAACATAAACATTTACTCATTATGTGTGGTGATTTAGCGATAATTGCGAGAAAATGAAATTTTCAAAATTGCTAGAAATAAAACCACTGGAAATGAAAAGGACAGGTGATTAAATGAAAAAAAAATAGGTCAAGATGCCTTACTTTAGGTTATATACATTGATTAATCTGAGCGCTGTTCTGTAAATGATATCAGCGTGACAAGTTGATATCTGAGAATCTAGTTCGTTATGAATAGGTGTAGCATGTGGAGAGAAATGTTTCTTTCAAGATGTTTAGAAACAGTTCTTTGTAAGCAGGATTTATTATTTTAAATGTTGGTATGCAGCCTGATTGTGTAACAGATGGGAGCAGAACAATTTGTGTACCTATGTATTTTTTTTCTCGCTTTATTTTTTTACAACTTCTGAAGATTTTTTTTGCTGATATATAGATGTCACTAGCTACATGTGAAGTAACATAAATATTGACCTGCACTGATGACAATGCATTGTGGGTTCTTTTACATCACATGTCTGTTGTGTCATTTTTCACTTCGGTTTTAAATCTCGCCTGAAAAATTCTTGACTCTCATTTCTTATGGTCTGAGTCACACATCCTGGTAGACACTTATTTATTGTGTACACCTGCATGTATAATATAAAACATTCTGGAAGACACTTATCTAATACAACACATCCTTGTATGCATCTACCTATCTATTACAACACATCCTTGTATACATCTACCTATCTATTACAACACATCCTTGTATACATCTACCTATCTATTACAACACATCCTTGTATACATCTTCCTATCTAGTACAACACATCCTTGTATACATTTATCTAGTACAACACATCCTTGTATACATCTATCTAGTACAACACAGCCTTGTATACATCTATCTAGTACACAACACATCCTTGTATACATCTATCTAGTACAACACATCCTTGTATACATCTATCTAGTACAACACATCCTTGTATACATCTTCCTATCTAGTACAACACATCCTTGTATACATCTATCTAGTACAACACATCCTTGTATACATCTACCTATCTAGTACAATGCATCCTTGTATACATCTATCTAGTACAACACATCCTTGTATACATCTTCCTATCTAGTACAACACATCCTTGTATACATCTATCTAGTACAACACATCCTTGTATACATCTATCTAGTACAACACATCCTTGTATACATCTCTCTCTATTACAACACATCCTTGTATACATCTAACTATTTATTACAACACACTTTTGTATACATTTTCCTATCTAGTACAACACATCCTTGTATACATTTATCTAGTACAACACATCCTTGTATACATCTATCTAGTACAACACAGCCTTGTATACATCTATCTAGTACAACACATCCTTGTATACATCTATCTAGTACAACACATCCTTGTATACATCTATCTAGTACAACACATCCTTGTATACATCTTCCTATCTAGTACAACACATCCTTGTATACATCTATCTAGTACAACACATCCTTGTATACATCTACCTATCTAGTACAATGCATCCTTGTATACATCTATCTAGTACAACACATCCTTGTATACATCTTCCTATCTAGTACAACACATCCTTGTATACATCTATCTAGTACAACACATCCTTGTATACATCTATCTAGTACAACACATCCTTGTATACATCTCTCTCTATTACAACACATCCTTGTATACATCTAACTATTTATTACAACACACTTTTGTATACATCTGTCTATCTAGTACAAAACATCCTTGTATACATGTGTCTATCTATTATAACACATCCTTGTATACATCTATCTAGTACAACACTTCCTTGTATACATTTATCTAGTATAACATATCCTTGTATACATCTTTCTAGTACAAGACATCCTTGTATACATATGTCTATCTAGTACAACATCTATCTAGTACAGTTCACCCCTGTTATAATGCTCTCTGTTATAACGCCAAATGCTGTTATTTCTTGAAGAACGGATTTCCTCCCATATATTTCCCTTGTTGTAATGACAAAACCTGCATACCGCCATCCGCCACCAATTCTGCGATACAAATGGTCATTTATACATGTTAAATCCCTGGAACATATCGCCAGACCAGATATGAAAAAGCAAGTGTGAGTTAAACTGTAAATTTAACATTAGAAATATTTTTTGATTAATGTTAGAAACACATCTAGATTTTCCAACCTTCAAACATGTACTGCTACATATTTTGCATGGTTAATTTTGGCCATTCTGTGAGTTGCAAACAGGATATGATATACAACAGGGTTTAAAGATATGTCATGATGAAAACGACCAAACCTCGAAAATAGTAAACGTTGATATATTGCCAAACCCGTTATACTGCAAAAATTCAGAAAAACAAAAGGTGTCAGTGTATCGGGGGTGAACTGTACAACAAATCCATGCATACATCTGTCTATCTAGTACAACACATCCTTGTATACATCTATCTAGTACAACACATTCTTGTATACATCTATCTAGTACAACACATCCTTGTATACATCTATCTAGTACAACACATCCTTGTATACATCTTTCTAGTACAACACATCCTTGTATACATCTATCTAGTACAACACATTCTTGTATACATCTATCTAGTACAACACATCCTTGTATACTTCTATCTAGTACAACACATCCTTGTATACATCTATCTAGTACAACACATCCTTGTATACATCTATCTAATACAACACATCCTTGTATACATCTATCTAGTACAACACATCCTTGTATACATCTATCTAGTACAACACATCCTTGTATACATCTATCTAGTACAACACATTCTTGTATACATCTATCTAGTACAACACATCCTTGTATACATCTATCTAGTACAACACATTCTTGTATACATCTATCTAGTACAACACATTCTTGTATACATCTATCTAGTACAACACATCTTCGTATACATCTATCTAGTACAACACATCCTTGTATACATCTATCTAGTACAACACATCCTCGTATACATGTATCTAGTACAACACATCCTTGTATACATCTATCTAGTACAACACATCCTTGTATACATCTATCTAGTACAACACATCCTTGTATACATCTATCTAGTACAACACATCCTTGTATACATCTATCTAGTACAACACATTCTTGTATACATCTATCTAATACAACACATCCTTGTATACATCTACCTATCTAGTACAACACATCCTTGTATACATCTATCTAGTACAACACATCCTTGTATACATCTACCTATCTAGTACAACACATCCTTGTATACATCTATCTAGTACAACACATCCTTGTATACATCTATCTAGTACAACACATCCTTGTGTACATCTATCTATCTATCTATCTAGTACAACACATCCTTGTGTACATCTGTCTATCTATTACAACATATCCTTGCAAGCCTATACATATCAACCAACCCTGAAATACATCTATCATATACAACACATCCTGGTAGATATTTTCTAAATACAAAGTCATAACATAATTTGTATCTCTCTACATTATCATCATCATCATAATGATCACCATCATCATCATCATCATCATCTCTTCTTTTCTATATCAACATATTAATCACTTAAAATTGAATATGCATATTTTGATTTTTTTTTTACTTCTATCTTATCATTTAATCTGTTTGTGTACATCCAGTTTTAAACAGAAATTTGATAAAATCTATAATTTATGTGCGACCATACAAAATCTTAATAGCTTTTCATATCTTTCTTTTTTTTAGGATGATGATGAATTTATTGGTTTTGCTTCGTTACCGGACCAAGTACACAGAAAAGCGGTGAAGCGGGGTTTTGAATTTTGCTTAATGGTTGTGGGTAAGTGTGTAGTCAGTTACAAAATGTACTTCCTGATACAAGTTAATTTATCTGCGTTAGTGAAGATTTTGTTGGTCTTTTTGTTGTGTTATGGCCTGCCATGAAATTTCACACAGGTAAAACTGTGCGATGTTTGTTTTTTTATTGTTTTGTGAACAATCCAAATTTCTTCACTTATATTAAGATGTTACCAGCTTTAGATAAAGTACCACAAATTATGACCTGTGCTATGGACTAACACCAATGCATTCAGGACTTTTTCAGGTGCTACACCAGCCATGAGCTGGGATCATATAATTCTCATTTGACTTTCACTTTGTATGTTGAGTGCTCGGGTTAAGAACAGTCACTACTATTTTCTAAAGTCTTTGGTATGATCCAGTACTGGGGGTGGGGGTGTGGGGGTGGGGGGGGGGCGGTTGTCAAACCCTGGACCTTCTGCTTGGGAGACAAATTCTTTACCACTCGATACTAATAAGTCAGGTCGATAAGTGCAATGCATGAAATTCATGCATGATGCATTTGATAAGATATTCTCCCATGGTTCACTGCATATTTTTTCTTTTTTACAGGGAACGATTTCCTTGTCAACCCCTAGGTTATTGACAAGCTACATGAGTTATGACCTCATGATACATTTTATGACATAGACCTTCCGTTGCTTCCTTTTTTATATAGAATGCAGTACATAGTCATAGCTATGTCAGACTTGTCATAGATCTGCTTAGATCTAAATAGACATGTAGAATATGCATAGATCTCATAGGCGTCAGAACGGGGGAGGCTTAGCCCCCCCCCTAGCCCCCCCCTTTTTTTTGCAAAGATAGATATAGGTGATGAAAATTTGGGCTTAGCCCCCAGGCGTTTCTGGTGTGTGTGTGTTTTAAATTGGTTTAGCCCCCCCACTTTCAATTTGCTTTGACGTACTTGGATCTACAAAGACATGTATTTAAAACATGGGAGAAAAATAATCAGCACCTACATTGAGGGTATGACATTAATGAATCTCAATCCTCAGGACAAGATTCTTGAATGACAAACCTGAGGCTTGTCGTGGGTTTGTCATTTAAGAATGTTACCCTTGGATTGAGATTCCTTTGTCATACCCTCAAGGAAGAGGTAGATTTTATTAATCATGTGGAATTCATTACATAACCTTGAATAGTTTTTTATGCCTGAATTTCATGTGTAATGCTACATGTTAATTACATGCTAATATTTTCAGGTGTATTTTACATAATTTTAAATATTTGAAATTTACTTGATTTTTATCAGTACCATATGCATGAAAGTGATATGTATTAACATACATAATTATGGCATATATGATTTTCACATGTAGAAATTTGCATGCATATTTCACATGATTTTCATATGAATTGTTTTCATACAAATACATGTATGACTTGCATTCATTGTATAACATAACAACTGGTCCCTAAGCTATTTGAAACCTCACTATTCTTCAAAATCGGATCTTCATTAAATTCTGTATTAAGGGACTACAAACTCAATTGTGTGGTTTTTGTTTCCATGACATCCAATCATAGAGTCCTATTATTAGTTGAAATACATGTGTATCTATGCACATGAGAATCAGGTGTGGCACTTTTACCTGTGTATATGGAGATGGCACTGGCTACATATAGAAGTGTCACAAAATTTTGACGTATGCTATGGACTTATGCCAATCCAGTTAGGCTTCATCTTGAATTTGAATTTTGAATGTCGGTTTATGCCACATCAACAATTTTTCAGTTATATGGTGACGGCCAGTTTTTAATGGCAGAGGAGAGAACCCAGTTACAATACATCCGGGAAGAGACCACCAGCCTTCCGCATGAAAACTGGCAAACTTTCTCACAAAAATCAGCTTAGGTTCCAGCGGGACTCGAACCTGCGCTAACAGGAAGTGAGAGACTCTATGATTTAAAGCAAGATGCTCTAAGCACTCGGCCACAGAAACTCCCAGTTAGGGTTCATAACACACCTGTAGTAACAGGGCTGATTCACTAATAACCACAAGAAATCAACTCACTAACCCCTATAGATACAGTTGGACTAGCCTATATCAATGATGTGTAGAAGAGTATTATTTTCAGGGATGTTTGGATAAGTTGTCTGTGTTGTTAGTTTGTAAAGCTTTTGTTTTTCAATTCTTTGCATGTTACAGGTGAGACAGGCCTAGGCAAATCAACCCTTATCAACAGCCTCTTTCTGACAGACCTTTACGAAGAGCGAAAAATACCAGCTGCTCAAGGTGAGTACTTATGTAGGCATCCAGTTTGGATCTGATTTTCGTACTCTAGTTTTTGTCACATTAATTAAGATGATGAAGGTTTCTGAAATTGCATTAAAAAGAATTGAGAATGTCAGTTTGGTACAGGTACCCATTATATCATGTCCGTCTCCCACTGTCTATATGGATGTTGGTTTTACTTTCCCTGATTCACCGGGTGAGCTATTTCCATCACCTTATCAAATCTTCCTCTGTCTTTGATATCAATCACTGTTGTTCTTTTTACCTCCGCTGACTCACAGGGTGACTATTGCTATCAAACCTGTCTTTGGATATCAATCATTGCTGTTCTTTTCACCTCCCCTGACTCACAGGATGAGCTGTTGCCATCACTTAAATGTGTTGTCCACTGCATGTCTGTCCATCTGACAGAACCTATTACTCTTACTATTTGATTTCATTTGATTTGCCTTTTTGCTTGACCCCACTTTTCTAATTTTCCCTATAATTTCATTCAAGGTTTCCCTCAACCTATCACCAAACCCCTTTATAATGTCAAATTATGACTATGGCTAACCAAATGATGGCAGTATAACAAGGTTTTACTGTATATCGACTTGTATTATGTCATATGATATTCGGTTATATTTACAGAGTGTGTAGACAGAACAATAGAAATTATCAAGAAACAGCTTGAGATCGAGGAGCGAGGTGTGAAAGTGAGGCTATCAGTTGTCGACACACCTGGATTTAACGATGCTGTCAACGGTGATGAGAAGTAAGTCTGTAAATAAAGTTACCTATGACAATTGTTAGGACGTCACTTTGTTATATAGTTTACAGGAATTAAAGTTTGGCACAGTTCATGTTTCTCCAACCTGTGTGACTTCTTCTGAATATGTGTGACTATATAGTGCATGTTCGATATGTCCCTGTAAATGTCCTGACTTTTTGTGAGCCTGTCTAACTTGTACTGATGTGTTCATGTCCATTCTTTATGTCTGAGCTGTACTGATGTGTTAATGTCCACTCTTTATGTCTGAGCTGTACTAATGTGTTAATGTCCACTCTTTATGTCTGAGCTGTACTGATGTGTTAATGTCCACTCTTTATGTCTGAGCTGTACTAATGTGTTCATGTCCACACTTTATGTCTGAGCTGTACTAATGTGTTAATGTCCACTCTTTATGTCTGATATGTACTGATGTGTTAATGTCCACTCTTTATGTCTGACCTGTACTGATGTGTTCATGTCCACTCTTTATGTCTGGCCTGTACTGATGTGTTCATGTCCACTCTTTATGTCTGGCCTGTACTGATGTGTTCATGTCCACTCTTTATGTCTGAGCTGTACTGATGTGTTCATGTCCACTCCATATGCACTGTACATGTCTGACTTACATTGTATATATCTGACTTACACTGTATGTAAAAATGTCATATATATACAGTGTAAGTCAGACATGTACAGTGTAAGTCAAACATGTACAGTGTAAGTCAGACATGTTCAGTATAAGTCAGACATGTATAGTGTAAGTCAGACATGTAGTGTAAGTCAGACATGTATCGTGTAAGTCAGACATGTACAGTGTAAGTCAGACATGCACAGTGTAAGTCAGACATGTACAGTGTAAGTCAGACATGTACAATGTAAGTCAGACATGTATAGTGTAAGTCAGATATATTAAGTGTAAGTCAGACATGTACAGTGTAAGTCAGATATGTAAAGTGTAAGTCGGACATGTACAGTGTAAGTCAGACATGTACTGTGTAAGTCAGACATGTATAGGGTAAGTCAGACATGTACAGTGTAAGTAAGACATGTACAGTGTAAGTCAAATATGTACAGTGAATGTCAAATACAGAGTGATGGATAACAATTCTTTTATAATTATTTATTCATCACTCATACTTCGTGTTTAAAACATTCTGTGAATCTTTTTAAACATGATCTGCTGAAATTGCTTCTGGAATTGATTGTACGTTGTGTATCTGTTGAAAATTTGAACCGTCCACAACTGACGTCATTGAGTACGCTCAGGAATTCCCTTCACAGCGGATGACATTATTTTATCATTTCTCTATATATATCCTTTTCACTCAATAATTTTTGTACAGTCAAACCTGTTTTCAGCAGCCACTTAAGGGAAGTTGAAAAAGTGGCTGCATAAGACAGGTGGCCTTTGGTTCCAGGTTGTTAAAAATCACAAGAACATTGGTGTCCATTATCCAGTGTATAGCAACACATAAATATTCATATACCAATACGTGAGAGTTTGATTTAAGATGATCAGGTGTCAAAATCACGTACATTACAGTGCTGCCCAGCTAAGATGATCAGGTGTCAAAATCACGTACATTACAGTGCTGCCCAGCTAAGATGATCAGGTGTCAAAATCATGTACATTACAGTGCTGCCAAGCTAACCTGTTTACAGGTTTTCTAAAAATAGATCATGCGATCAACCATTGCTGTTGCCGGCATTAGACAGGTGGCTGCTGGTTTAGGTGTGTTTATATAGTGAAATTGATTGGGGGAACAGAAACTGGCTGTTGAAAACAAGTGGCCTTTAAGGCAGGTTTGACTGTATAGATATAATGATGAGAGATAACATTTTAATTATTAGACAACTTATTTCATCCACTGAAGTCATCATTATACGCTATAATTTCGTTGTATTCAAAATATCGAGGATTTTCGAATTTCCGAAGTGAGCCACAAGGACAGTAGTCTACACTGTACAGGTATGACTTGTCATAATATCTGACTTAGGCTACACTCTACGTGTCTGACTTGTAGTACACAAGTCTGACTTAGGCTACACTGTATGTGTCTGACTTGTACTACACATGTCTGACTTAGGACTACACTGTACATGTCTGACTTGTAGTACACATGTCTGACTTAGGCTACACTGTACATGTCTGACTTGTATTACACATGTCTGACTTAGGCTACACTGTACATGTCTGACTTGTACTACACAAGTCTGACTTAGGCTACACTGTACGTGTCTGACTTGTACTACACATGTCTGACTTAGGCTACACTGTACATGTCTGACTTGTAGTACACATGTCTGACTTAGGCTACACTGTACATGTCTGACTTGTAGTACACATGTCTGACTTAGGCTACACTGTATGTGTCTGACTTGTACTACACATGTCTGACTTAGGCTACACTGTACATGTCTGACTTGTAGTACACATGTCTGACTTAGGCTACACTGTACATGTCTGACTTGTAGTACACATGTCTGACTTAGGCTACATTGTATGTGTCTGACTTGTACTACACACATGTCTGACTTTAGGCTACACTGTTACATGTCTGACTTGTAACCACCCCCACCCCACCCATCGTACCACATGTCTGACTTATGGCAAATACACTGTACATGTCATGACTTGTAAGTACAGTCACATGTCTGACACATTAGGCTTTTACACTGTACAATGTTATCACTGACTTTGTATACTACACATGGGCCGCTCTCCCTGACTTAGGCTACAATTAAAAACTGTACATGTCTGACTTGTAGTACATGTGTCTGACTTAGGCTACACTGTACATGTCTGACTTGTATTACACATGTCTGACTTAGGCTACACTGTACATGTCTGACTTGTAGTACATGTGTCTGACTTAGGCTACACTGTACATGTCTGACTTGTATTACACATGTCTGACTTAGGCTACAATGTACATGTCTGACTTGTAGTACACATGTCTGACTTAGGCTACACTGTACATGTCTGACTTGTAGTACACATGTCTGACTTAGGCTACACTGTATGTGTCTGACTTGTACTACACATGTCTGACTTAGGCTACACTGTACATGTCTGACTTGTAGTACACATGTCTGACTTAGGCTACACTGTACATGTCTGACTTGTAGTACACATGTCTGACTTAGGCTACACTGTACATGTCTGACTTGTATTACACATGTCTGACTTAGGCTACACTGTACATGTCTGACTTGTAGTACATGTGTCTGACTTAGGCTACACTGTACATGTCTGACTTGTATTACACATGTCTGACTTAGGCTACACTGTACATGTCTGACTTGTAGTACATGTGTCTGACTTAGGCTACACTGTACATTCGCAGACTTGATTGTATTAACACATGTCTGACTTAGGCTACAATGTACATGTCTGACTTGTATTACACATGTCTGACTTAGGCTACACTGTACATGTCTGACTTGTACTACACATGTCTGACTTAGGCTACACTGTACATGTCTGACTTGTATCACACATGTCTGACTTAGGCTACACTGTACATGTCTGACTTGTACTACACATGTCTGACTTAGGCTACACTGTACATGTCTGACTTGTACTACACATGTCTGACTTGTAGTACACAAGTCTGACTTAGGCTACACTGTACATGTCTGACTTGTAGTACACATGTCTGACTTACGCTACACTGTACATGTCCGACTTGTAGTACACATGTCCGACTTATGCTACACTGTACATGTCTGACTTGTATTACATATGTCTGACTTAGGCTACACTGTACATGTCTGACTTGTACTATACATGTCTGATGTGTCTAGTGTACATATACAGGTGCTGTACTCTTTACACACATTCTACACACACTGTTTTTTTTTACATCTCTGTTTAAGTTACAGGTATCTTTCACACTTGGCAAACACCTAATGCATGCACACCTGTAAACACAAGGTATATCACTGTAATCTTGTTATTGTTCTGTAATCAGCGATAACATCTTTTACTGTCATTATCACAGTTATCTCCCTTGTTTTGCAGCTGGCGGCCTGTGGTTGAGTACGTAGACAGACAGTTTGAACAGTATTTCAAGGCCGAGAGTGGCGTCAACAGAAAAAATATTCAGGATACCCGTGTTCATTGCTGTTTGTACTTTATCTCACCCTACGGCCATGGGTAAGGAATTTATTTAGTTATATAACTTCCTGTATGTAAATTTTATTATTTAAAAAAGCTTGATTGTTATTTTTTAAAAATTCCTATTATGTAATTTTAAGAAGAGGCCAAAATTGAAGTTTCTTGCATTTCTGGGAAATATTTGTTCTACCATCGCTTTAATTTCATTATGAGTGTAACATAACAGGCATGGTGTAATGTTTGTTTTGAAGATATTTTATGTAGCAATAGCCAATGAAAAGGGAGCACAGTGGTGTGATGTTTTTTTTTGTAGTAAGTCGACGTTTTTGATTTTTCTCTTTCTAGTGCATGCTCCGGTCAATTAAGTCAAAAGTTTTTTTTTTCATAAAAATATATATATATAAAAATATAAAAATATATATTATTTAGGAATTCTTAATGACAATGAGAAGCCGCTATTCATTCTGATTACCTCTCAACTGCTTCAGATTTACAGGTTTCTATAGTTATTTTCACAAATAAAAGCTAGTGTTATCTGTGGTTTAACAATTTCAGGACACAGGACCTCCAAAATTCGGGGTCCAGGGTTCGAAAAATTGGGAACAGATACAGCATTATATGTAAAACAGAAAAATAGAATTTTTAGACTTTTGCTCAAAGATACTTTATTTTTCAATTTATACTATATTTAAATTCTTTATTTTAAAATTCCAAATTGGGAACTTTTGCATATTTAATTTTTTTTATGGGGGGTGGATACAAGCCATTTTTTCCATTGGGAATGGGTCCTTAAAAAGACCTAAAAGACCCAGACCGCCTAGGAAAACCGCTTGGTTTTTCCCATATATTTGCATTGACTTAAGGGCCATTAGCTGTGTTTTTTTTTCAATTTTTTTTCTTCTTTTTTACTACTTAGATTGATATACAAAAAAAAAAAAAAAAAAAAAAAGAGAGATAAAAAGACTTAAAAAGACTTAAATTCCTATACATTTTGTGAAAATTGCTTCAGAAACCCAGGTTTGGCACTTTTTCAATTGCATTTGATTTACTTAACCATCTATTTGTATGCATAACACTCTGGACCTGACCTTATTTTCACAAAATAACAAGGAATATCAAATTTTTTATGCCTGTGTCTAGCTCTTACTTGTTATTGTATATCAAGTACAAGTTTTAAAATTAGAAAAATATTGAAATTTATTTTTGGTAAACACAGCTATTGTCGGGCCTTTAATAGATTTCATGGTAGATAATTTATAAAAAAAATTATCTATTACCAAGGTTTTTTTCCAAAAATAAAAAATATTTGGATAGCTGGTCCAGATTTTACAGTTCTGTTGCATTCCAACCTAGGAGGGATTCTGGGATACCATTTACAGAGTTATGGTGTACTTTTTGCATGAAGTATAGTGGAATCACGTTATGTCAAAATCGGATGAGTACAAATTTCTAATATATGAAAAAGGTGAATGACCAGTCCTGATTTTTATGGACAGAAAAATATATCAATTAAAAATTTTGGCTATCTGGAATTCTGGATATCTCGAAGTAAGAGGGGAGGTCCCGTGAGTTTTGAGATAACGAGATTCTACTGTATTTTTCTATTTTGATTCCAGGTTAAAGCCAATTGATGTGCTGGTGATGAAGAAGTTACACAACAAAGTGAATATTGTACCTCTCATAGCGAAATCAGACATTCTGACACCAAAAGAGGTCAAAAGGTTAAAGTTAAAGGTCAGACGTCAATTTATATCTATAATGTTGAATCCTTTACACTGAAATTCGTACATTTATGTCAATTTATATTTTCTGCAGGCCTGCACTGAATGTCTTGTCTCTAACACATTGAGTTATCTCATCACCCCCTGGGAAACAATGGACTCTTCTTTAAATCAATGACTTGGGCTTAAAGTCCAAATGTGGCTTTACGAATGAATGAGTTAGACTCTGCACATACATACAGTATATAAGTTTCAAGTCCTTCAAAGGAAGTAGGGAGAATTCATTGGTCTAATGAGGAATGTGTTGGCCTATATGTAAGAGGAGATTTAGCAATTATTTTCAACAAGATTGCTGGTAAGCCACCGATGGCCTCTTGGCCGAGTGGATAGAGCATCATACTTTAAAGTATTAATTCTATCACCTCTTGTGGGCCCAGGTTTGCACACCAATGGAATCTCAGCTGACTTTGGGAGCAAGTTTTGAGTAAGGCGGATGGTCTTTTCCACTGGTGTACTGTAACCATGCAGGTTTCTCTCCTCCACTATAGAGAACCAGTCACCTCCATATTATTGAAAACTTGTTGAGTGTAGCATAAATTATTATGAAAACAAACAAATGCACAAATGAAAGTTACAAATGAATTAGTTGAAAATTGAATATTGTACAATCAAAAGCACAGGACAATTTGACAATTTTACTTTTTGTTGTGTTAGAGTTATGCCCCTTTAAATGAAGACTGCAGCTGTTATTTTATTATTTTTTTTTTTTGAATAACAGTATGAGCAGAATCACGTATGATAGATTTAGCCATGCAGGAGTTATACCCCTTTAGTAAAAAAAAAGTTGTTTTTTTCTCTAAATTATGTCATGTTGTTTGAGATTTGAACAATACTTGTCATAGGCTAATTTTAGATTGACTGATTTCATTTTAATTTTTTTTTAAAGTTAAGCCCTTGAAGAATCATAGTTGAAAATGTATCTTTTCTAAATGATTCTAAATACAGGCTTTAGACCTAATTTTTCATCTTTCTGTAGACACTTCTCCCCTCCCCCATAAAAGGAATATTTTTTATGGTAATGAAAAATTGACATTTTATACATAATTCAGTTTTAAAATACTACTTCTAGTGCAAAACAGTGTCCACAATGAAAAAATACAGCCAGCCTTCTCAATATCAATACCTGTGTATAAAGAAAGACCCCAATAGTAATGATTTGTTTCCAAATCAACCTCTATATACAGACCACCTACCTATAAAGACTGGTTTTGTTGCATTTCTAAAGAGGTCTTTATATACAAGTTTCCCTGTAATTTCATCTTACTCCCAGTCTTGGAAATAAGCATCTTTGACATATATCCCAAGACTTTGTGAGAAGGTTTTATGGGTACGTTATAACCAAGCCCTCTTCTCCACCATAAAATCTGGCCATCATCATACATGTATAATATTGTGTAAAACATCATTTAAACAAAAAGCAAAAAATAAATAAACAAAAAAAAGTCCCAAATTAATATATATTATATAATATATATAATTATATATATATATATATATATATATATATATATATATATATATAATATATATATATAGTCATATTTTTCCTTTTCTGTAGGTCTTAGAGGAAATACAGAAACACAATATAAATATATATCGATTCCCGGATTGTGATAGCGATGAAGACGAGGAATTCAAAAGCCAAAATACAGCTTTAAAGGTCAGTATAAAAAGGTCAATGATTAAAAACATAAAATTCTGTCAACATGAATATCCCTATAAAGGTAACAGTCTATATCAGACATTATTTAACATTTGAACACTACCAACCATAGTAGACTGGTCTAACTCAATAGAAAAGGGTATACCATTCTGATAATTAGAGGTGAAAGGGTCAATATTTTTTTTTTATTTTGTACAATTTTTTTTAAAAAAAAAAAAATCGGTTTTTCTCCTAATGCTTATACAGTCAGTTGCAAAATTTTTTTTTATATTTTTATTTTTTTTTTTTAGAAAAATTATGATTTTTTTACAATTACAGTCAGCTATTCCTTTTGCTGTTGTCGGTAGTAACACTGTGGTGGAGGTTGCTGGGAAGAAGATTCGAGGCAGAATGTATCCCTGGGGTATAGTAGAAGGTAAGTAAGGGTATAAATTTTGATGTACTGTAATATTTATCTCCCCTTTTTTTATTTGGACAATCCCTCTCCAAAAGAAAAAATAACAACAAATCCAGTCCAAAACTCAATAATACAACACACACACACCCACACACACACCCACACACACACACTTACACACACACACCTTCACTTATTTGGAGATGACACCAGCTGTAGGTAATGTGCCTTGAAAGACCACCAAATCAGCCACTGAAATGTGGTCTCTCTTGACAGGTGGTCTTCTATGACAGTGATCTCACAAAACCGGTGGTCTTCTATGACAGTGATCTCTCAATACTTCTATGACAGTGATCTCACAAAACCGGTGGTCTTCTATGACAGAAGTCTCACAAAACAGGTGGTCTTCTATGACAGTGGTCTATCAAGATAGGTGGTCTTCAATGACAGTGGTCTGTGAAGACATTTTCCATTGTACTTGCATGTGACGCGTCTGCTTTGATATAGGACCTCAGTTTCGAGTCCACCAAAAAGACCCATGGCTACATTTCTCATGCAGCGTGGTGGACAATGGAACAATCATTACGGGTATCTTTTGAACATCTCAGGAATCGAACCTAGATCAATTTTGATGTGAGTCAAATCCCCTACAACTGGACCATTAGAACAAATGAACTGTTTTAGAATGCTAAGCAAACTAAAGATTAGAACATCAGAAACATTCATATGTTATAAATTCTAAGCAGTGTCGTCCATTGCCGAATGGTTAAAGCATCAAGGTTTCAACAATGAAGTCTCTCTCATTTCCTGTCAAAGTAGGTTCAAACCTCACTGGAACCTAAGCTGATTTTGTGAGAAAGTTTGCCAGTGAGGTAACTTTCAGAATGCTGGTGGTCTCTTCCTGGGTACATGTTACTGAGTTCTCTCCTCCACCATTAAAACTGGCTGCAAACATATAACTATAACATTGTTGAGTTGGGTGTAAAACTTCAATAAAACACACACACACACACACACACACACACACACACACACACAAAATGAATAAATAAATAAAAATAAATAAATAATAAAAAAAAAAAAAACAAATATTTTAATCAAGTTATCTCCCTTGTCATAAAGCAGTTGTGATATTTTATTATTACTGATATGAATTATTTATGTATTTCAGTGGACAATCCAAAACACTGTGATTTTATCAAGCTGAGACAAATGTTGATCAGGTAAGCAGAAGTCAAGAGGTCAAGGTCATTTGATAGTGCAAAACTCACGTTGTGTTTATATGTTCTAAAGCTTCTTAAAGTCAATAGCATCCAAAAACACTGTTGCTAAACTGATATAATAGTCACATTAATTTCTAGAAAATTAATTTTTTTTTACACATTTGCTGGATTGAGATGCAAAGCTGGTCAATAAATTAATGCTGTCTGTCTGTCAGTATGTTTGCCTGTCTGTCAGTATGTTTGTCTGTCTGTCTGCATCAACAATTACAGTTCAGCTCTTTAGCACAGCTCTGTTGTGAGAAAACTATTTATAGCATTGACATAATGTAACAGAATGACATTTACCATGACCTCAAATTTTAACCTTGACCTTTACCTTTGACCATAAAATTCAAATTCCAAATGTATTTACATTATACCGTGATTTTGAAATGCTTGTAATTTGGTGAAACTGTCTTTACCTGTTTCTTGTTGAGTTTAGTTATATCCCTCTCCGAGTCATCCTTTGTTGTTTGCAATTATTAAAGCTAAATATTTTTTTTTTCTTTATTGTTCAAAGTTTTTTAATTTTTAATTTCAACTAATTGAGCTTATTTTGGTCAAATAGTCAATTTGAATTTTACGTATTATTTTTAGATGTAAAAAAAGAGTATATTTTCCAACAGTGGTTGGTGTTTCAGTATTTATATGTTGTTTCTATGGGGGTGTGACAGGGTAACAAACGCTCTAGTTGAGTTCACAGCTTTATTGGACTAGTGCGGTACCAAGATGGCGGCTTACAAACAGAACACATGGCATTGAGCTAAGGCCCCCTATGTGTGCACCAATAATACTTGGCCACTTACAACATTAACAAACTAATGTTACAGTTGGTTTTTGCAAAGGATTGTCACTATTGATATGTTTTTATATGAGCTGAATGAAAATCTTGATACTGGTATTTTATAAAAACGCATCTGAGAGAATTTCATAAACACTCTATAAAATAAATTCACAGAAATGATTTTGTTTTGAAAGAAATTTATACAAAAGCATTTCAACAGCAAAATGAATACTGTATAACTTTGGAAATATTCGCTTCCGTTTAATTTTCGCATTTTTTGCCCTTAGATGAGAGGGCGAGTTTGAGATTACAGCGAAATCTTGATGCTAAAATTTAAATCATGGACATATATATACATGTATGTACAGGTCTATTATGTCATCTATGAGACTAAGATGATTTACAAGGGTCAAATTTAAGACAAGTAAATATGTTTTCTGTCATAAAAGAGTGAAAATAACGAGGGCGAAATGTTCCAGTCGTACAGTATGTGAAAGTTGTTTAAAACTAGGAAGTAAATTTTGCATTGTTCTGTTTTACAGCACACATATGCAAGACCTGAAGGACATTACAGCAGACGCCCATTACGAGAATTATCGAGCAGAGCATTTGTTGTCTTCTGAGATGCAACGTTCACAGAGAGAGAGAACGTAAGTCTAGCACATGACATTATCCAATGGTTTTCACCGTTTTCTATTTCACACCATTTGCAGTGGCCTAACGGTAGAGCAAGTGGAGGTTCCAGTCTCAATTCCCCGTTTCGTGTCATACCATAGATTTTTTAAAAATGATTGTGTTTGTCCCTTCGCAGAATTGCTCAACATTGAAGTGAAAGTCAGAGGTTTTTTTCAGACGAGTCTTAAAACCGAGGTTCCGTATCACGGAAGGAATGGAACATAAAAAAATCCTCACAGCATTGGCACCATTCCATCAGTAGAGGACAAAATTTGTTTTACTTCACCTAAAGCTGGTGACATTTCCATATAAGTGAAATATTCTTGACCGGACGTAAAACAACAAGCAAAGAAATCTTCTGTTTGGTCTCTATTTATTATCTTGGTTTAGGCCAATTTTACAATTTTATGGGTTATACACCAACATACAATATGCACAACATGAGTACATACTCAAGCACAGCTTTTTTTGTTTTCCGTTTTGATATTTGACATAACTAACTGTAAATATTATGGATATCGTTGCTGAGAAAATATTATGCAAATATTTTTTTCATTCTCATTAATGAAATGAGTCATATTCATGACTTTCCCATCGGAAAGGTAAAAAATGATATAAGCATGATACTCCAAATTTGAATATGTACTCAAACAGTATTTAAACAACTTCCTGTGAGGTATCCAATTTTTTTCCAGTAATTGTGTTGGACAGTTGGGGTGCCGGGGGTATTCCCAACGGTTGACTTGCCCTTTCCACTCTACACACTTACGCTTGATAATTTTTTTCTTCCATGCTTCAAATACGTTTACATGTTTATGTATGCAAATAAAGTCTTATTTAACTTATGCATTACATTCTCATTACATAGAAACTCAATGTCAACAAATGGTGACAATCTAAGTGCACGTGGCTTTCCAGTACCCCAGGGATTGACAGATTATTTTTCCCCGTAAAAAGAATTGAAAAAGAACCCCAATTTTTCTTCCTCTTACCATTGACTTAGACGACTCTGCCTATATGTTTTCTGGTGATATTAATTAATTTTAAACTGATTGAAGTGGCATAGTGTCAGAGTGTTCGATTAAAAATCGAAATTTGGGTTCATACATAATAGTGTGAGAGTGTTCGATTCAGAATTGAAAACTCTTGGGGTCATGCCTAATAGTGACAGACTGTTTGATTGAAAAGCAAAAACTCTTGAGTCATCTATATATACTCTATATGAAAAATGTTTGGAGAAAAATAACAATAAAACAAAAATCTATTTTTTTTTAAATAATTAATTAATTATGAACAATTACATTATGCAGGAAATTAAAACGGGAGTCCATTATTGGTAGTGATTCCCTAAATGACACCGACTCTTTGTTGGCTCAAAAGGAAGCTGAGGTAGGTATCTGAGATTATAATTAATTTATATATATATATATATATATAATATATATATATATATATATATATATATATATAATATATATATATATATATATATATATACAGTTCACCCCCGATAAACCGCCACTTTTTGTTTTCCTGAATTTTGGTGGTATAACGGGTTTGGCTATCGTGGTTTACTATTTTCGAGGTGTAGTCGTTTTCATCATGACATGTCTTAAATCTCTGTTGTAGCCTATATCATATCTTGTGTACAACTCTCTATCGTAAATTCGGATATTTTGTCTATTGTTTAAGTTTGGACAATTTGGCCTCCCTATTAAAATGGCCAAAATTAAACCGTCCAAAATATGTAGCAGTACATGTTAGATGGCCGGAAAATCTAGATGTTTCTAACATTAACCGCGAAATATTTCTACTGTTAACTTTCATCGCTTTTGTTTTAAATAACTTGACAGGCTGGTAATACAAAGGCTTTAAGTATATATACCTCATCTACTCATAATTATTTCTTGACGTGTGATATTTACCGTAGAAACACACGAAGTGTTGATTTTTTCCAACTCCGCGGAAGCCCCGTCTAACTTCTACACTTTGTTCATACAACCGGATACCAGTTTTTGACACTCGATATTCGGATTATCCCCTTTGCAGTCAAAGTAGGAGGTAAACAAGCCACTGTCGGCTAACAGTTTTACTCACACCTCTTTTTTTATATGGTCTGGCGATATGTTTGAGGGATTTATCATGTATAAATGACCATTTGTACTGGGGAATCGGTGGCGGATGACGGTATGCAGGTTTTGGCGTTACAACGAGGGAATTATATAGGAGGAAATTCGTTCCTCAAGATATAGTGGTGTTATGTGGGTTTGGCATTATAACGGAGGGCGTTATAATGGGGGTGAACTGTATACCCAAATAAATGAAATATACAGTGTCCAGCTTGTACATATTAAGAATAAAAAAGACAATGCAGATATCTTCAGACAACATGTTTTATTCCATGTTGTCTTATATATATATATACACTTCTGTTCATTTGATTCTCTGTATTTTGATATTAAGTCAGATTTCATAAATTTGAAAATATTATAGCTATTTATATAAGGAATTAACTTATTAAATGACAAAATTTGAATACAATCCACTCCACTTATAAAAAGATGGTATATAACGAAATACCGGTTATAGCGAAGATATATATCTTCCCTGTACATTTCTTACATTATACTCAATAAATCTGAATAACGAAATCCGGCTATAACGGGATTTAAACTTATCTCCATTTCCACTTTGTTATAAATGATTGTTTTACATATCTATTCAAAAATTTTCTAGATTCAACGAATGCAAGAAATGATGATACAACTTCAAGCTCAGCTACAGAATTCTCCCCGGGGGCAAGTCAATGAACAAGCACGGCATACATAGTTATCTCCCTGTAAATGAAGTATGTAAATTGTGTTTAAATACCAGTCATGTGATCAATAATCATATTCATTTATTGGCTCATTGATATATATGTGTGGAAAAGTATTTGTGAGACTAAGTGCAAATGTACTTCTGTTGCCCTCATTTGAATGCCGTGAATGTAGATGCCTTTACAGTGACGTAATTGGATTATGCGAGACGTTAATGTAGCTAGTGTTGTTGGATTCCAAGGAAGATGGGAACAAACAATGACGTCAGAAGAATCAGTTTCAAACAAGGGATATTTATCTCAAGCTTCATGTTGTTTGTATTTTTCAAAACATATTTCTGTGCTATATATGTTATTCAGAGGAATAAGACAGTATGTGTCTAGTTCCCTATGTATAAATTACATATGTATGTATGTATATTGATTATTGCTTTATTACTTTTTGTGAAACTACTTTATTGCCTTTAAATTTTGACACATGTTAACTGTAGATCATACCTTTGCTGGATGATAGAAAAAAAAAACAGTTTCTTAGGCATCATACAAAGTGGTTGATCTTGTGCTGGGCATGATCTGACTCCTGCTTCTTTTGTTTGGAGAGTCATCATGGTTCGATGTGCATCGCTGAAAACACAGGAGCCCAAGCACAGATAGTTACAGTTGTACAGAAACTTCTTGCTACATATGACAGTTTTTTAGAACAATTTTGACATTTTTTCTTAAAATTTGCATTTGCAAAAATATTGCTCATTAATCCAACACAATTTTATAATATCGTAGATATAAATTTTTTATTTCGATTTGGTGTTAAGAAAATAAAAAAGGTTTTTAGAACGTAGTTTGATATTTCTTGGTGGATTCTGGAATTTGTAAAACATAATCATTCTCTTTTAACCAACATAGCTATTTTAATGTTAATTTGGAGTTACGAAAACAAAACACTAAACTTGAAACAAGACTTAAAAGTATCTGAATGCAACAAAATAAAATATATAGAAATTTCATAGACGTATTTACTTGTCTTTATACAACTTCTTGTAGAAAACTCCGGTTTTTATGATACACTGAAGTTGCTTTTTTGCATAACTCTAAAATTCAGTTGCTTATTGTTTTAACTTAAAGGGGCATATTAGCTGTGTTTTTCCTTTTTTTTTAAATATTCTTTCCTTTTTATGGCTTAGTGCATTTTAATGGAAAGGGTATATAGGGATCATGCAGATACCGACCTTCCACCGTTTGGCTGCAGTCTCTAAACAATATAGTACACTACAACTAATGCTGTCATCGAGGCTATTCAGTGTGTGTTCTTTCTATTCATATATATGTTATAACGTATACCATGCTATTAATCATGTTAGTAGGAAAATAAAACTTTTATGATACCTTTGATAAAGGAAATTGATAAACAATGTATTAGGATTACTATTCATTTACACACATTAGGATCTACAACTATCACTCAGAGATACAGAGATTCGAACTGCTAGCGTTGACAGCGTCGGCGCCATTTCGGAGTTTGCGAAGTAATCGTCGTGAGTTTCGTATCCATGTACATGTCAAGTAATTATTTCCTTCTTCACGGGTTTAACGACTTTAATCATTTTATTACTTATTTCGGGAGTGCACTTGGAATCTGGAACATTAGTTATGATCATTTGAAATGTATTTGATGACGATTTTAAGTGGTTCGATGTTGTTGACATATATCTAACATTATCAGCAATTGGGGAAGTTTTCCGACTTCTTAAATGATTATCAAAAATTGATTACTATTCATGGATGTCGATTGGGGTATCAGAACCTGTAGTATGACTTGTAAGTATGTTTAATCAGTAGTGACAAGTAACACTTGACGTGTTTAGCAGTTTTAAGTTTATCCAATGGCTATTATATCGCAGAACGGCTGATGCTGTAAAACAAAGCTGATTGCGTGTTGTCATGATCTATGTTATAGCAACCTTGTACACTTTTAAGCTAGAAGGTTATCAGCTACCGATGTTAATCCACCTAAATTTACTAGATTGCTAGATTTTCTAGGTATACCCACAGCAAACAGGCTTTGTAATTTTTCAACTGCTCAGCGTCATTGTGGCCATCCAGGCCTTTGATTACTTAGATTCATATACAATAACAAAACCGAGACACACATAGACATAAGAATTTAAGACTTTGTGAAAAGTGCTTGAGAAACTTAGTTTGGCAATTATTCACTTGCAATATAAAAAATCTCAGATACCAAAGTATAAATCAATAGAATGTTCAGGACATAGATACAAATCCGGTAAAAATGGACAAACACGGACCTCTGGAAACCAAGAGGTGGGATCAGGTGCTATGGAGGAGTAAGCATCCCCTGTCGACTGGTCACACCCGCCGTAAGTCCACAGTCAAGTCCAATGAAATACGTGAGGAGTGAATCCTCATCACAATTGGTACAGACGTCTCAACAACCGCCAACGAAAACCTTACTATTTGTATATGCATACCACACTGGACCTGACCTTATTTTCGCAAAAAAAATAAGTAAATTAAAAAGAATATAATTTTTTATGCCTTTGTATAGCTTTTATTTATTATTGTACATCAAGAACAAGTAGTAAATAAAGGGGAAAAATGAAATAATGTTTTTGGGTAAACACAGCTAATGCCCCTTTTATACGTTTCTATATATATATATTTATTATAAACATAATACCAAAGTTATAATGCTCAAGACGATATCGTTTCTGTCAATAAGACTTCATCAGTTGAGCTCCAATTTAAAAGTTATTTTCGAAAGAGAAATTGGTATTATACAAGGCCAAATAATATCTCTAAAAGTATAGCCGAAATCCGTCTAAGAGTAACCACTGTAAAAAAAAAAATGATGACTATCTTAGCTTTAGAAAATTTTTTTGAATTTAAATGATGTTAACAGTGCCAAATATTACTTTAGTATAAGATAGACAGCTGATACCAAGATACCAGGGTTAATATGATTAAAATATATTAATACAATTCTTTGTATTAAAAACTTTATCCCAGATTAAGACAGACGGGGAAAAAGAGGTTGGATGGTATTTTATATAGTTTATGAGTTCCTCATCATGGATTTTCCAACTTATCGGAGGGGGGGGGGTGGTGAGAAATAAGGCCTTATTACTAATGAAAAGTAAAATTGAAGAAGTACCAATCAATACTGAAAACTCAAGTCCATTATAACACGACGAATTAGATGTGCAAATGGTCTCAACATGAAGAACAATTACGAATCCCAAACGGGATAAGACCAGGTGCCCGGAAGGAGTCAGCGTCTTCTGCTGGCATGCCACACCAGTCGCAAATGTTCCATGGAAACCTAGTTCGATGAGCGGGTCAAATTCGGTAAAAAGGCCAAGTTTGGTGATGAGGTCCAGTTTGGTGAAAAGCATGATTGGTGAAACGGAGTCACTGTTTGTGGCCGTGATCCAGAATACTATCTAATATCTCTGAGAGGGGGACCTCATAATGTTTAACAAGATCCTCGTATCGACCATAAAACTTCTTAAACGACGACTCCAAGCATTCAACAACGTAACCTTGTGTAAGTAGTTTATTGGCTAGTCGTTTAGCTCTCAGAATAAAACATTCATAAAAAGAAAAAAATATGTATCAACCAATTTGCAGTCGAAATTTTGCAAATTAATGTCAAATGACAATGGATTTGAAGATATTCTTGTATTTTCAAACAACTTTTTTGTAGTTTTAGATTTTAAAATTCAGTAAAATGTTGCTAAATTTCTTAATTAAAAAAGCTCAAGCCTCATACCCAAAAGAGTTTGGAGAATCCCTGCTAATATAAACTATATAAAAGGGGCTTGGGTGTGTTTACCAAAAACCCAATTTTGATTTTTTTCAACTTTTAATACTTGTACTTGATGTAAAATAACAAATAAGACCTATATACAGGCATAAACATTTTCAAAAATAGAAACGTCGCCGGTGATGTCATGCCCGATAGGATTATATTTGAAGGAGATGATGAACATGTGACGATGTTGTGTAGAAGATGGTTGATGTATAGGCACTGCAAAACCCGTTTGTAATTGAATAGCTTGGATACGATGCTAAGTGTATAGCCATATGAAATGCAAGGCGTGGTCTTCAGTTTAAAGTATGGCGGAACACAGCACTGATTTTTTTTGTGATTCAAATCATTGCCAATGTGTAAAGCGTCTATACCATTATTTGTAAATTTAAGTTTAAGGAAAAGACTTTTCTGTTGAGAACAGTCATCGTTTGTAACGCGTGTAGGCTTGAACAGTCTGTGAACGGATAAATATTCGCTGATACAAGTATAATGGATCAATATTTTTGTTGCGGATACAGAAATAACACAGGGCTAAGTAGAAATGAAGGTGATTATGTGGAAGTTATTAAGTTTACTTTTAAAAAGGGCGATGATATTTGTCTAGAGTAATTTTACCAGCGCCGGCTATCAAATGCCTCTATTGGGGGGGGGGGGGGGGTGATACGAAAATCACGGATACCAAAGTATTAATCGCCAGGAGATTCAAAAGACAGTGTATTAATCTAGTAAACATTGGACAAACACGGGGCTCTGGAAATCCAGAGGTGGGGACAGGTGCCATGGGGGAGTAAGCATCCCCCATGTCGACAGGTCACACCCGCTGCAAGTCCGCAAACATATTCAGACGAAAATAAGCTAGGAATAAATCAATTTCTCTTCCACCGAGTAGTAAGGCTCCAGAAGGGCAATGATTTAGATTATAAATAGTGGCGTGAAAGAGTTGTGTATTTTAAAACTTTCGTTCATGAATTAAAAACATGATGTATTCTATGAATTCATAGAATCACAGCGTTACAATATTTTTACAAAGGACAGACTCAATCAAAATGATTTACAATATTCTTAAGATGTTGGTACGTCCACTGCCAATAATAAAGATGTACCAATAAATGAATGTGGTTTTAAAGTTTGTCCTTGCACCGGGGTTGAGTAAACCATGAAGTCATTCACCTCTAGTCAGGGCAAGTTCAACCCCAGCTGGAACCTCATCTGAGTTTGTGAGAAAATTTGCTAGTTTACTTGCGGAAGGTCGGTGATATCTTCCAAGTCACATTGTAACGCGCTCATTCCTCCACCATAAAAAACTGGCCGCCACCATATAACTGACAAATTGTTGAGGGTGGCGTATATCAATATTCATAATTTTAAAAAAGATCACAATGTTTTGTACGTGTGAATAGGCAATTTATGCATTCAGGTTTATAATTTGACCTTGTTTAATACGACTTTTTGTCGGAATAGACATTTATTTTAAATTCGAACTCAACTTACAAAGTCCTATTGACCCTTTCACGATAACTACGTTCATACTAATCTCACCCGCGCACTTAACACTTCCGAGTGGTAACAAGAAGTTTCGTAATCAACACAAATCATACCCAATGAAATATAAATCGTGCACAGGGAACAATTAGTCTTTAATTGGGTACTAATTGGCATTGGTAGAAATGTTCTGAGCACGAAACTTCTTGATACCACTCGGAAATGCTTGTGCGCAGGTAAAATTAGTAGGAACGCAGTTATCGTGAAATGGTCTATTGACAAAAACGATCGTCTTGAACAAGTTATTTGGTGGGTTTTTTCAAAACTACAATTCGGTATTGTTAACAGTATTAAAAAAAGAAAGCTTAATTTCTGGTTTATTAATTATTTTACTCATTATATATTTAAATGTATGATTGATAAATGTTCAAGAAATTGATACAATAAAGTTTCAAAACAGAAAACAGATAATAGCTGATAATGACCACGGTTAAAAAACAAATCTGACGCATTTCATTCAGTATAAAATGGATAATTGATTATGTGGGAAACTTTGCCAGTTCCCTGCCAGATGATATTTCCCTTTCATCCGCCGGTAAAAAAATTGGCATCAACATATTAATTAAGTTTTCTAAAATGTTGCAGAAAACCATTAGGAAAATATAAACATTAAAATACAGTTATTAATTAGATGGTGAATGCAGACTGCAATGTGAAGACGGTATATGTATATATATACCATATTTACCATCAGTTGGCACTGAAACTGTACAACCATTATAAAAAAATTGTGCATACCAGAATGGATGCGCATCCTTTGTGGTAATTTGAATTCATAATTAAATAAATGAAAAAATTTAAAGTGGGAAAAGAAAAGAAATAAGTAAATATAAGAAGTGAACTACTGTCAGTTGGCATTCATGGGCTCATAAATGCCAACTAGACTAACCAATTCATCATGAAGAGCCCGTGAATGCCATCTGATAGCAGTTCAATGCTTAAAGGGGTATTAACTGTTTGTTTTCAAAAATTCTGTTCCCCCTTTTTTACTACTTAGATTGATATACAATAACAAAAAAAAAAAAAAAAAAAAAAAAAAACAGAGATATACACAGGCATAAAAGTTCATCAATTCCTATATGTTTTGTGAAAATTGCTTCAGAAACCCGGATTTGGCACTTTTTCACTTGCAGTTGCTCATCCTTACTAACTATTTGTCTATGAATACCACACTGGACCTGACCTTATTTTCACTAAATATATAGGAATATAAGATTTTTTTCCTGCGTTTAGCTCTTTTGGTAAACACAACTAATGCCCCTTTAAATATTCTTTACATTTTGTAGTCAATCACACTTTTGTAATTTGTTTTTAGGTTACTATATAATGATGTCTATTGATATTTATAATCGAAGTACATATGTACTAATTGTGAAGTAATGATAACAAGGCTGCTTCCTTTAATAAAGTTCACTGCTGAAAATAAACATCAACCTCATTACATTACTTCCGGTTGTAATGAATATCCGTTTTAGGTAAAAATGAATTATCCACACATAAGACAATCATGAGACAATGATGAATTAAAATCCAATCTAGGTGGTTTTATTGTTCAATTTATATATCTGCCACACCCCCTTTGCAAACAGTATTTATGATTCGCTTCAAAATTGAATGACAAAGAAGTATGTTCACTTTCGGTAAAAAAAAATGGCCCCCATTCAGACATTCACTGATATTTCTCGTTACCGTTTACATTAAAAACTGGCTACCATCATTTATCTGAAAAAAAATTGTTAAGTCTGACGTAGAATACCATTAAAAAGAAACTCCTAAACAAAAGCAAAAACAAAACAAAACAAACATGCTGACAAACATTTCCCGAAGCAGATTTAGCGCAAGGTTACAACATAAACATACACAAAGACGTCAAACTTATAATGCTGTTTATCTTACAAAACTGTCAATCTCACAATGCTCGATTATATTACAATAAATTGATGGAAACTGAATTTGTTGATAATGTACGTACGTTATGGGTCAGAATTTTCTAAAGTATGCCAGCAAAAATCAAGATCCCAGTAAAGAAAATTTATAAATTTTATTAACAATAACAAAATCTTAATCTAAATGATGATTTATAATAATAAAAGTCACAACTCGTAATATCAATGTCCGTTGTTCACAGATCATACAGCCAGAGATCCACTCGAATACTCACATAATTTCCAATCAGTATGTAATATTGATGTTCACTGCTTCCGTATAAATAAGATGTGGTTTGCTCTCGTACAACTTGGTCTTAAAAATAGTCTCAGGTACTCTCCCTTGTTTTTAACATAAAAAGTCTCAGATACCAAGGTATAAATCATTAGGATGTCCAGGATATAGGTACAAGTATGGTAAAAATGGACAGACACGGACCTCTTGAAATCAAGAGGTGACATCAGGTGCCATGGAGGAGTAAGCATCCCCTGTCGACTGGTCACACCCGCCGTGAGTCCACAGTCAAATTAAAATGAAATACGTGAGGAACTAATCCTAAACTTGATCTGCGTAGAGATCTGACCGTCTACCTGTATATATACCCTAGTACAGTTCCGGAAAACACTAGATCAGGAATAATTAAAAAATGACTTTTCTAGTACAGTCATGTTTACAATGGAAATTCCCTATGTCTAAATATAGTAACATGATGACATAATTAGAAAGACCTTGAAACAAAACAAAAACAACTAATTTTGCAGAAAAGTCCAGATGTACTAAGTTCAACAAGTACTAATGATAAGGAAACAAGCACCCATCAACCCTCAAAATACTACAGAAGAACCTCGCATTTAAGACACTAACCCTTTCATCCCCAAATATCCAATTGGTATGCTCTTTTCTTTTGTTTTAGACCAGTCTATTATGGTCTGTGGGGATGATAAGGTTGAGTATTCAACTGTCTTCAAATTTTCGTAATATATATTTAATAAGTAGATACCCACCTCAATTAAGAGATCACCTTTCTAATAAAACCACAATTATTATGACAGTTACGTGATCTTATAAGCGAGGTTATATTGTATATGTTTTTGTTTCAGACACTCTTGATTTATTACGATTTGAATTTTATATACAAACCATACAGTTCAGTAAAAGATTCAAAATGGAAGTAAATTATTAAAGAATTCAATAATTTGATTCTATTAAAATTACTTTCAGTATCTAACATATTTTTCTGGAAAAATATATCATTCATATAATCCAATGTATAAACAAACCAAGAAATAATATTTGAAATGTACAAAATCATAAACAATTTTGAAATACATATATATTCCCCTGGACGTATTTCTTCCAATATAACTCGCTTTGCGTACAATATCAAAATTATTTGATAAAGCGTGGTTATAATGTATACAATATCCTTGGTGATTAATAAGTCTCGTGTTGAAGTTGTAGAGTCGCCAACAAGTGAAAGTGTACTATATGAAACCCTCCAAACTGCGCAGACGAGAAGTATAAATCCTGACCAATCAATGGAACTCGTTGGTTTGGTAGAGTTATCTACTCTTGATAGACAGTAAAATATCATAACAATAAGCATAAGTACAAAAAGTTCATGTGAACACAGACTTGCTTGTCCGACTATAAGAAGTGTGGTCTTCAAATCCCCATCAACATCTAGAGAACAGAAAATCGTGGATGTAGTAGTAACACAGTTGACAATGCAAGCTGCAAAGACTGTGAGTTTATACACTATATTCCAGGCAGTTCTCGAACTCATCTCATCATTAATAACGGGCAACGAGATTTCAGCAGAATTGGTATCGGGGACGTTGTAGTCACACGGTAAAAATGAAATCACAAAATTAGACGCCAGCAGAGAAAATTCTAGAACGGATGGTGTAAAGAATGTCTTCAAATCCACCACTAAATACTTTTCTATGTTTGAGGTCCAAAAACACTTAGTGATATCGTCGGTGGTTCTGTTAAATGTAGGCGGTAAATCTATTCCATTAACCTCTGCAACCACTGATTTAAACCATATTGTTAAGTTTGTCAAAAGTATCAAGAGGAGGGAAACATTAATTCCACGTGAGTCAGCAAATTTGAATAACCGGAAGTACGTGATGAACACCATTTGAATGAGAATATACAATATCATTGCAAATCTACTAAACATGCTCATGAGGTAAGTGGTCATGTGATTGTTAAGCCAACAAGTTGTATCCACGATTAACGATAAAATGTGCTTCGTTATCATTCCAATCCCAAATACCCATAAACATTTTAGTTTTACTTTTGATGCTTGACAAATCCAACCATCGTTCGTCTGTAGGTAAACCATATTTTGCCGCTTCTTCTGAATGGCCGTATATAGTGTGAAACCTAACGCCAGTAAGCCGATCCCGACAAGAGAATACACCATAATCCATAAAGTAACATGAGCTTCTTCATTTGTGGTACATTCACCCCCATAAACAGCGATAAGAACAAAGGAGATTGGCACTAATGTAGCAAATGTCACCTTTCCAACAAAAAGAGAACTGTTATTTCTTGTTGACTCAGTTTGTGTAGCATCCATTGCTCTCTGGCCAGTTACGAGTCAATTCTACAACGACAAAAATACACAATGTTGCTGAAAGTATAATGAAGAGGCACCAATGAATGTCCGAAACTCCAAGTTCACTAGAATACGACAAATTAGATACTAAAACTGTCTCAACGCGAACAACAGTTGCAAATCCCAAACGGGGTGGGACCAGGTGTCCAGAAGGAGTCAGTGTCCCCTGTTAGTATGCCGCACCCGTCGCAAGGTCAAGTTCCGTGAAAAGGTCAAGCTCGGTGAAAGGTCATCAGTCAGCTCCAGATATGATTGGCGAAAGGAAGTCACGGGTTTTTATGAGTGCTGATGGGTGCTTGTTTACTTTCCCATTATTAGTACTTGTTGAATTTAGTACGTCTGGGACTTTCTGGAATATTTGTTCTTATTGTTTTGTTTCAAGGTCAATGTCATAATGTTACTATTTTTAGCCATAGGAAATTTCCATTTTAAACATATGACTGTACTGTCATTTCTTGATCATTCCTGATCTAGTGTTTTCTGGAACTGTACTAGGGTATCTATACAGGTAGACGGTAAGATTTCTTGGCAGATCAAGGTTAGAGCAACTTAAAAAAAGGGAGAGTACTTGAAACTATTTTTTAAGACCACTTTATACGAGAGAATCTTATTTAAAGTTATACGAAGCAGTACACATCAATGTCACATACTAATTGGAATGTGTGTATTCGAGTGGATCTCTGGCTGTAGGAACTGAACAACAATGGACATTGGTATTGTGAGTTTTTGACTCTAATTATTGTGAACCGTCAATTAGATTGTTTTTATTTTGTTATAATAAAATTTATAAATTTACTTTACTGTCTTTCGTATTTTTGCTGGCATAATTTAGGGTAATTCTGACCCATAAGAGTATATGGTAATCTTCCAGAATACCATCCAACATACATGAGAGGGGCACTTTATATTGTTTAACAAGATCACCGTATCGACCATAAAAGGACTAATGACGATTTCAACAACGTAATCCATGTATGAATACTGTATACAGGGTTATTTTTTGCCCCCTGTTATTTTCGCCGTAACGCACTTGCAAACGGTTTCGCCCCGTTTTAAATTAACCCAGACTTTTATTATTAAAAATAGACGAATTTACCATTTTGAATTCGCCCAGTTTTGCATTCGCCCACTGACGAAAGGGGCGAAAATAATACTGGGGCGAAATTTTACCTTTATACAGTAGTTTATTGACGAATCGTTTGACCCTCGAAATAAAACGTTGTTCATCGGAGCATGCCCTGGCATATCGTTTAAGTTGATAAATGAAACACCATAGAAAATCATTTTTATTTATCGAGAGATTACTCTAAGAGTAAATTCACGAAGGGGATTAATCACGTATTCAAATATATAGCGAAAATTCTATAATAGTTTGTGTTTATAAACCTTTTTTCACGTATTTCACAATACTTGGGTGGATATCGAAGTGAAGTGTTTCTACAAAAAGTTTTTGAAAATTGCAAGATAAAAGGTCAACCAAGGTAAAGTGGAACATCCGGTTTCTGTCAAAAACCAAAATATTACTGTCTATTTTAACAAAACTAGAGTGTACAGTAAAACTCTTTGCATTTTTCCCTGCATGGATCCATGTATTACTGTAGCCCTAGTATAGAACTCGAAAATGATCTATTCTGAAATGTCTTAAAATTGTTCTTGGTCTTTAAACCTAGTGTGCAAAAAGTTGACTTTAAACGTCATTCCTCATAACCACGTGACAACAACTTATCAATATAATGTTTGATTTTGTATATGAAATGGTCATGTATTGAACAGGAATTGTCATATATATATATATATATATATATATATATATATATATATATATATATATATATATATATATATATATATATATATTATAAACATAATACCAAAGTTAAAATGCTCAAGACGATCGTTTCTGTCGATTAGACTTCATCAGTTCAGCTCCAATTTTAGATAGATTTTCTAAAGAGAAAGTAGTATCAGACAAGGACTATTAACTCTGAACGTATAATCAAAAGAATAACCACTGTAATTTAGAAATTTAAATGTGCTATCAGTGCCAAATATTACTTTAGTATAAAATTATAAGCTGGTACCGAAATACCAGGTACTAGATTTATGTATACCCTCGGGGACTTAAACGTTCCACCAGCAGTGGCAACGTCCAAGTGGTCATAAATATTATATACATAATACCAAAATTATAAGTATTGTTTATCATTTTTAAAAGTCTTTGGTATGAAACGGCACCGGGAATCGACCCCGGAACCTCTGGCTTGCGAGTAAACGTTCTACGACTAGACCAATGCAATCAGTAGAATTGTATGGATTTCTTTGGAAATATAAAAATCTCAGATACCAAAGTATAAATCAATAGGATGTTCAGGACATAGATACAAATCCGGTAAAAATGGACAAACACGGACCTCTGGAAACCAAGAGGTGGGATCAGGTGCCATGGAGGAGTAAGCATCAGCTTTAAATATCAGTAGAATTGTATGGATTTCTTTGGAAAATCAGCTTTAAATATCAGTAGAATTGTATGGATTTCTTTGGAAAATCAGCTTTAAATATCAGTAGAATTGTATGGATTTCTTTGGAAAATCAGCTTTAAATATCAGTAGAATTGTATGGATTTCTTTGGAAAATCAGCTTTAAATATCAATAGAATTGTATGGATTTCTTTGGAAAATCGGCTTTAAATATCAGTAGAATTGTATGGATTTCTTTGGAAAATCGGCTTTAAATATCATTAACAATACCAAAGTTATAGTTTTACAAAAAAGGCGAAAACAAATGATCAAGACGATTGTTTCTGTCAATAAAACTTCATCAGTTGAGTTCAAATTTGGAATAAATATGCATTTCCGGAAGATATAATATATAATATTATCATTTAAAATTATCAGGCTACTTATGCCAAGTGCCTGGTGGAGGAACAGTCAGTATACTTTTTTTTTAAAAAGTATTTGGTATGACCCGGTACCATTAATCAAAAGCTAGAATCTTCCAATTGCAAGTGGCACGGTCTTCCACTAAACCAACGCAAATTATCTAATAAAGATTATGGAACATAAAAAGATATTGAAATATTTAGTATGACTTTGGTTACTTTGAAATATACTGCTCTGTAATACTCACTGACATTTGAATAAATTCCCCAAAATAAGTTTCCTGCATAGATCAAGATAGAATGTATGTCCTTGAAATATACTGCTCTGTAATACTCACTGACATTTGAATAAATTCCCCAAAATAAGTTTCCTGCATAGATCAAGATAGAATGTATGTCCTTTAAAATCAATAATCAGAGTTAAATGCCAGATATTATCATTGTTTTATAAGTTTGAATACTATTGGAAGAAACGTAAATACATCGAAACTCGCAAACTTCCTAACAACAAAATCCTAACAACGAAATGTATTTTGATAAATTTATTGTCTCTTATCATTTGTGCGTATTTACACTATTGAGTGAAAAGGTTTAAACTTATCGATCTTTTAAATATACAATATCATTTTGAGCACTTTTTTACATAGCTAATCATGTTGCCAAAGCGTGAGTATACTAATGTCATTTTCCCAAACTTATCTGTGCTGAATTAAATTCTAAAAAATAATTGGGCTGGCATTCTTCTGAATAAAATCTTGTACACTTTTGCACATTTCTGTTGAAGTCTATGGACTATCTCTCTTTTCATGACAACTGCAAGTATTTGTAAGTAACAAGCGAAATTTGCAGCGATATTTCCTTCTTTGTTCATTGTAAGTATCGTCAATATGAAATACTTACTGCAAAGAAAAATTGTTGCTTCTCAGAAATACAGTTCCAAAGGATTTTAAAACTTATATCAGATGAATAGACACTGTGAAGATCAAAAGCAAGCCCCTCTAACCTAAAATCTTGCATCCGCCTATCACACACACACACACACACACACACACACACACACACACACATATATATATATATTATATATATATATATATATATATATATATATATATATATATATTGTCAAACTTGTATTAAACTGTAAAAAACGCCTGCAAATACGGCAAAAGCCAATCAAACTTAACCTTTGTAAAAAATTTTATAATGAAATAAAATCTTTATAAAGGCCATATGTCATTAGCGTCTAGTTTTACTTGTGTCCCTGAGTAGGCAAGTTTAAACTGTATATATATATATATATATATATATATATATATATATATATATATATATATATATATATATATATATATATATCTTTATGAACAATGAAAGTTTTACCTGCTCACTTAAATCCAAATATCCTTTCGCATTTGTCACGGTTGCATGCGATTTGAAAAGTCGTTTTCTAAACTATGTACAAAAGATATTTAAATTGAAATCTACAATATTTTTCGTCGGGAAGCCTATCGGTGCAACGTGTAAAATATATCATCTCAAACGTTCGAGTTTTTATTTCGAAATTCCAAGATACTATCTTTAAATTTTTTCTCGAGATTTTGTGTTATTTGCTTAATTTTTCGATTCTTTATCTCTAAAATTTTAGAGGCTGTCTATAACGAAAATGTAAATCTGCCACAGTACATAATGAATAACATTTCTTGATATTTATCATGAGATATTTGAATGAATGTTCAAAGATTATATCATTAAATCTCATGTAACTAGTCAAAACTTTTCGTTCTCTGGTATGCTGTATAGTATTGCGATAAGATATGTTGAAAGATATTGTCTAGCAGACAAGAGCTCAGAAGCGCCTTACCCTCATTTGAACATGTGCGCGCTTGCGTGTGTATTTATGTGTGGTATGTTTTATAAGGTTGAAAGCTTTAACAGCTGTTTTCACTGTCATTTCAAATTTTCAAACTTCCTAGATCAAGTGACTACAGGTTAGATCTTGTAGGCAACCTATTTTTCTGTCTGTTTATGTGTGTGTGTGTGTGTGTGTGTGTGTGTGTGTGTGTGTGTGTGTGTGTGTGTACATCTGTTTATCTATTTCGGTCTGTCGGTTTAACCGCCTCTCTCTCAACACAAACACACACACAAATATATATATACATAGGGTCTGTCATGAGTTTCCATTCATATCATATTTATGATACGAGTTTTTTCCTTTTTCCATTTTGCGAGCCTCTGGCGATCAAAAAATGGAAAATTCATAACGAGTGGAATAAACGGAAACTACTGACAGATTTTTTTATCATATAATCAAACATATGCAATCTCTTTTCTGAGGAATTCACCAAATTGTTCCAAATAAGTAAAATACTTCTGCAAAAATAAGTGCACAAAATTTTGTAAATATTGCTTATATTTGAATACATACATTTAGGCTACGTTTTAAATTATTATTTACATCTAAGTATACTTCATCAGATGTGAATATTAGCAAAATTGACGACTTGAATACAACAAAATTTTAAAATCATCAATACAACATGTTTTATTCGATTGTACCCATTCAAAATCAAGTGACGTCACAGACACCAAGTGACGCTATCGCCAACCTTCAAATGAATGATGTCTGCGTTCATAGTGAATACAAGTAGTACAGTTTGCTTTACGTTAATCAATGAAATCCCCGCTATCCTTTATAGACCCTTTCAAGTTAACTGTGGTCCTGTGACTATGAGTTGCAAAATGATACAGATACCCGAAAAATATAGATGACTTTGAGTTGCAAAATGATACAGATACCCGGAAAATATAGATGTCGTTATAGTAACTGATAGTAACATCTTAACCTCATTTTCCGGGAATCTGTATCATTTTGCAACTCAGAGTTGCAGGACCACAGTTATCGTGAAAGGGTATATTATATGTATTGTATTTATATAATCTGTTATATAATCTGCATATCATAGAGATTATATAATTATATATGATTATATTGAAATGCGCATGGGGCGGCCACCATATCACATGACTTTCCGTCATTAAGGGATTGATTAAGCGCCTAATTAGCTAACTAATACTATGTTAGTATCTCTTCATATCCAACTCATAGATCCATCCAAATACAAGTAGATCAATCAAGTTTAAAATATAATTGCCAGGAGTTAAGATGGATAAGGACCAAAGTTACCTTTTGATTTCAATTACTATACATATGAGTAAATAATTAATTATTATAAGTGCACACGTGATGTCGATTATTAAATCCTGTCAAAAATTTATGGTGGCAAGGAAATGATGGTTTTGTGCTCTGCATATTCTTACAACGATGTTTTAAATGGATGGCTTGATGGCGTTTATCATGTACAAAAAGATAAGATGGTTTCAATGAATGCAACCTTTGTTTCATTTCAGACGCAATTCACAATATTCTTCATGTAGTAAAATTTTGATGTTTATTACTTAGGTGATGAATGTATCAATGACGTAATTCATGAACACCAAAATAAAACCATCAATATTTTAAAGTAATTTATGGTTGTATACTAACGAAAATATCATCAAATTTAGGCCCAGACCCCCGGGGTTAAAAGTGTCAATTTTCATTAATTAATCTACCAAATTCAGAGGACAAAATCAAACAAATGCAGGATTACGAATTAATTTTAGCGAACTCATTCATGCATTGTGTGCATTACATATACATTTATATGTATGAATGTGTAACACATTTCAAGTTAAATAAAAATGTAAATACCAAGTACATGTTGAAACTTGATTTTAATCTGTTTGTAAGAATCAAGTAAATTAAATAAAAAATATAATATAATTTATACTATTATTTTCAGTGTATCAGATTAGATAATCACACGGAAACAGTAATTTTGTTAGCTTTTTTATCATTATTAAATTTCATAAAATGTCACAAGTATGCAAGTCAATTCTGGCAGATTCTTGTACAATACGGGAGTGATTTAACTGTACGACATTTTTCAAAGATTTAATCGTAAACAACGATGACTTCTATTACTTCTCGCAAATCAGTAGTAGGCCTACAGAATACTCAGTATGGTTTATTATCAGTCCCCTAAAGGCCACCGCCTGCAGCGCCGTCTATTCACTAAGCGAGATAACTCCTGTTGTCTGTATAAATAGAAACGTGTAGACAGTGACACTCAGTGAAACACAGGCGACATACACACAGTGAAATACAGAATGTGACACACTATTACACAAAGTAACTCACATTGACACACACACACACACACACACACACACACACACACACACACACACAGTGACACAAACAGTATCCTGTAATTTGTCTCTTTATATATATTGTCATTGGAAGTCAATGTACCTTGGCCGGGCAACAATCACCATTTCTGAATGTGTGAAAACTAAGAGGGGTCTTAATATGGCGACTGCGATTGTCCTGGGCAACTGGACAAACCTTAATGTTGAACCCTGGAACATATATTAATACGTAGGGATCTCGACAAATTTTAAGATACATGACCTAGTGAAAGAATAGTAACCAGCATGACCCCTAGGGACCTACACTCAATACTAATTAACTTTTCTAGGTGTAAGGAACAAGAACAAACATTTGTAATGGTTTATTAGTGGGATCACAGTATTTTTCTGACTACAAATGAAAGGATAGTGCAACAAAATGATCAATAAATGGTACTTTTAATATCCCAAATTATTCTCATTTTTATAGGGGGAGGTTAATGTATCATTGTTCTTCCCTAAATACCAACATTTTTTTTTTGTGAAAATGGATTTGTTCATGTAGAATCATCAGAAATATATATGATTTTCTGTCAAATAACTAATATAAACAAAGTTTTGGGTAGTGAACTGATTAGTTCACTCGCTTCTCCCCAATGTTTGGATTGGACAGAGAAGTATGTGAGATGGCATGACGGTGGCCAACTCTGGAACATGAGTTTTCCCTGGGTTTTCTCTGGATGCTCCAGTTTCGTTCCAGAGCAAGAAATTAATACGCCAACATCTAAGCCAACAAGAGACAAGTCACATTTACTTGTTTGTTAATACATATACTTGTAAAATAAATAAATTATATTATTGTTATTATTAATAGTTCCCCCCTCTTTCTTATGATTACAAAAAAATAGTTTCCTCATTTTATTTTTTTATTAATGGAAGACAGTTCAAAAGGTTTTCATGTGTGAGACAGCATATATATATATATATATATATATATATATATATATATATGTGTGTGTGTGTGTGTGTGTGTGTGTGTGTGTGTGTGTGTGTGTGTTGAATTTAGAAGTTATCTGGAAGAAAACTAGAGATAGATTCATACACCTGTGGTAAATTTACCATTTGACTCCAACTTTACATTGTATATGTTTGTTGGTTCTAAATGATTGCAGAATCAGAGGTAAACGATCCAATGGCATTTGCAATCTGAAGAATCAGGGGAAATAATCCCTTTCGGTATAATTATTTGTATACTAGTACAATTAGCATTTGCAGTCTAAATAATCAGTGAACATAATCCCTTTCACTTTCACGATTCGTCATAATACAGTGTGGTTTTTTATAGAGCTGTGCAGTTTATCGCTAAACTGGTCTCCGACTGACTAGCTTATTACACTTCGTTCATAGACAGCCGGTATAATCCAATCTATTGTTGAACCTGATTGGTCAAGAGACTTCTTTATATCGGCCAATCAGTATTCCACAAAATTAGCACTTCAAGCTGTAAACATAGAGGTATTACATTTCATGCTACTATCCAAGAAAGCTTCAGGCTAGGCCCTATCGCAAATAAACAAGGCCTACTACAAATTAAAAAAGTGTATTCTTTTTTCAACCCGGCTCAGAGTAGATGTTTGATGTTGTATACGTTGCAATGAAACAAAGTAACGTCAAATCACGTTAAAATTTCTGCCCGAATGAGAATGGGCAGTACCAGTTGTTTTAGAGCAAAGCGGAAATACAACCGGGTACCAGTTTATCGCCTCTGTGACTAGGGATATTAATATCATGAAGTAATAGACCCTCTAACGGTAACTGTGATCTTGTGACTTTGCCAGTCTTCCGGTTGGCAAAATGATACAGATTCCCGGAAAATGACGTCCAGTGCACTGGAGCTTTGTATTGTGCAGATTTAATACTATGTAACTGATATACATACTGTCGTCTTTCACTTGATAAAGGCCAAGTGGCCGAAAATTTGTGAAATTTGAGTGTTTTTCTGTTTTTTCGCATACTGATACTTCCCTTTGGAGGACATTAAATATTATTTGAACAGAAACAGACAACTCGAAAATGGTATATTAGCATAATTTGCAATCTGAAGAATCAGCAAAGATAATCCCTTTAAGTGTAATACTTTGTATAGCGGTACTAGTACAATTATGTCACAGGACTGGAATTAAACATACTCATGGATTCATAGTGTTCTGAGAATTAAGTCTTTTATATATTGAGAAAAATATCAACATATGAGTCTTACAACACAAACCAAATTATACGGGTAAGGATATTATGTTGTTAGAGTGGTGTGGTTTAACTTATGATTGATAATCTGTGGTATAGAAAGATACGTGAAAATCACATGTATTGGCAGAAATAAAAGTGTAGCAATTTTGGCATCAAGTAATATCATCACCGAGTAATTTCAACTCTTGTAAAAGTAACTTTGGCACTTGACTTTTCGGCATCAGGAATTTTCAGCACATGAACAAGTAATATTAGTAGCTAATACTGATTACGATAACTCAATAATAAATATATCATGATAAATGTTAATTTATAAAAAACGAGTTTTAACAAGTGCTTCTGGAAGTGCCAAAGATACTTGCTCACAAGTGCCGAAATTTCTCTGTGCCAAAATTACCTGATATCAACAGAAATCACCTTCTTCTAACTTACGTATTTCAATAACATAAATATATTTATTCCTTAAATTTATTTTTTGGAAATTCTAAATTGTTTGAGGGGCCTCCGTGGCCTAGTGGTTAGAGTATTGCGCTTTAAATCACAAGGCCTCTCACCTCTGGTTCGAATCCCGCTAGGGTCATTTCGAATTAGGTGGGAACGTTTGCCAGTTTTCTTGCGGAGGGTCAGTGGTCTTTACCCGGGTAACCGGGGTTTCTCCTCTACCAATAAAAAACTGGACGCCATCATATGACTGAAAAATTGTTGAGTATGGCGTAAAAAAAAAATCAAATCAAATCAAAACTAAATTGTTTGAGTTGGGTAATGGTTTCCTAGATGAATACTGATTTTTGAACTTAGTATGATAATTTCACAGCAATGGGACTAATTCGTGTACCACGTGATACCTGATAACGTTTGTGTGGGACTTTTGTTTCTACTAAGTGATGGAATGACTCTAGCAGACGATATCCCGCAGTAACGTCATTTCGGCGGGAAGATTACGTAGAGTTACGTTCCATCACCACTGGATATACTAGTAGGCTACCACACAACCGTTATTAGTTATCACATGGTACATGAATTAGTTCCATTTAATGTAAACTAAATTTAGGACCATGAACACAATTAGATCACAAGATAAGATTTTTATTACCAATACAGAGTATGGAAAGCTGTTTGGGAATTTATTTCCCATTTTTTAATATTAAAATTTTCTAATATAAAAAAAAAATCATTTTAATATTAAAAAGTCATTTTTTAACATTATAAAATCATTTTTTATTATTAAAAATCATTTTTAATAATAAGAACTCATTTTCTTATATTAATAATTCATTTTAGATCTATTAAAATATCATTTTTAATAGATCTAGATCTATTAATAATTCATTTTCTAATATTAAGAATTTTTTTAATATTCAAAAATTGGTATTTTTGATATAAAAAAATCGACCTATTAATATCAGAAAATATATTTTTTATATTAAGAAATTGGTAATAAATTCCCCAACAGCTTGCAAGCCATAGTGGAATTTATTCCCTATTTTGTAATATTAAAATATATCAAATTTCAAATCTTAAAGAGCCGGCCTGGCTCAGTCAGTAGTGCGCTCGACTCTTGATTATGAGGTCGTGAGTTTGCGTCCAGCCGGTGGCAGGTTGGATGAGACAGTAAAAACCGAGGTCCCGTGTCACAGTAGGTGTCGGCACGTTAAAGAACCTCACTGCTCAATGGCCGTAAGTGCCGAGCATAGGCCAAAATTTGAAGCCCTTCACCGGCATATGGTGACGTCTCCATATGAGTGAAAGATTCTTGAGTGGGACGTTAAACAACAATAAACAAACAAATAAATCTAATATTAAAAATAGGAAATAAATTCCCCAATGGCTTTCCATAACAGAGCATATAATGTTTTGATAAAAAAAAAGAATATCAAACAGGTGGAAAATTTCGTAATTTTCAATATAAGGCCTATCGATACGAAACGAAAAAGAAACGAAATGTGTCAGCCACAATGTCGATACATTATTGCGTTGTTAAGGCTTACATGGATACTGTAAACAGCGAAAGTTTTCATACGAAATACATGTGTAACGACAACTTTCTCGTTTCCGCGCTGAACGACTGCACAGCGGATATACTTTAAAATCGACGCATGGAACGCTAACCGGAACACTGAGCTTTTGCATACGCTGAGCTTTTACACGCGACACCGGCATTGTAGTCCAGATCACCTCAATTATCTCTTTGATCCCACTTCCCACTGGCACAAACATGCATGATAAATCCCAACTCCAATTAGTTTGAATAATGTAATAAAAATTTAAATACTGTGATATTAGAATTATTACTCTGGGTATGCACATGTCAAGCATTTAATTTCAGAACTTCATAGATCATTGTCACAATGGATTTAAAACTAACATTTAATTATTGCCTAGTCTTTCCTGTTGAACAAGAAAATGCGGGAGCCATTTGCCTGTAACATGTAAACATTGATTTCGTCATTTCGAATATCTGCTTTGATCGGCTGAATTTCATCAAAGTCCGTCAAAGTTCTCTGATTGACTTTGATAAAAGTTTTTATTTACCGTTCACACGATCAAAGTTTGCGTCAAACACTTGGACCAAGAAAGCTTGTACGAACGGGGCTTAAAATGAGTAATGTGTTAATTTTGGAGCAGATAAACAAAGACAAAAATGATTATGTACTATGAAAATGGCATTCTACGCCAGTATTATTTGACATGTGCTTGAATTAAAATAAAACCAAAAATGCCCGGATCTACTTCTCATCTAACAATATAAAACATTTCCGTGATATTGGTTTCATTAATATAATATCTCTGAATTATATGTATAATTTTGAAGCATATCACGTGATATGTAACACAGTATACGTCTAAGCCCCATTAAAATCTCTCGCATCTGAAAAATAATGTTTTGAAAAAAAAATTATTAAATCGCGCTTCGAAGAACAATTAATTAATTCGGCATGGCCTAATGCAAAAAAAAAAAAAACCCCAAAAAACAATAGTTTGCAGATTTTGATTTTAAGACATCTTACCTTGTTTATTGCTTTGGAAACATGGCTTTCGTGTTTCCAATACAGCGTGCTAAAAACGTATAATTTGCGTTTTTACAACACGGCAGTAATAACAGACCCGTAGTAAAAAATGTATTCAATAGGGAACTTTCGAGTTAGCCCGGTTTACCGTTATAATCCTGCTTTTACTATCGTCAGTTGCGTGATTCTAGAAAAATGTCCCTCAATGTTATTTCCGGTTTCGATAAAATATAGATAGTCCCCATAGCACAATTTGTAGAAGCGCCTGCAAGTGTTCACAGATTTTTCTCTGCCGGATACATTTCAGTCATTTTGCGTTCAACTGAATAACCTACTTCGGTATGTTTTAAGAGTCTCCTGGGTTTCTATATACAAATTAAATTTAATGCGCTAAAAAGTAAAAATATTTCCATTTACTTTACATACTTTGCGAAGGTAAATATGAAAACCGGAAGAACATATGAGGAACAAAATCGAGAAGGTGCGAATAAATGCAGGATCATAACGGTAATCCGGGCTAATTTGAAAGTTCCCTATTCTCTGGCTCATCTATTATGCGGAAACAGATTGGATTCGTGGACGGCCTAGGTGTACGCATGCGGAAACTGTATGGAAACCTGAAGTTTCTGCACAGAAACTTGATGTTGTTCCTGCTTTTATCAACGGTCATAACGAAGGAGTACTAGGTATATACCACAGTTGTAGTAATAATCACGTGGTGCTGCTGTGTTGATCATAAATAAATCGACATTAAACTATAGGCAGTCCAACCTACTTATATTGAACCCTGTTACATTGAAACCTGGCTTTATTTGAAATGATTTTAATTCCCCGGCCAAATGTTTTTATAATAAGCGTCACAGACATCTTGCATTTATTTACCACCCGTGCGTCATGAATTGAAAATGTATTTTTTAAAAATAATAAAAGTAATAATATGGTATTTTTCATTAAATGGAAAAAGAATTGTGTAATAAAATAATACATAATTTTGTAAAATTTGGTGAGAGTATCTTATCATGCTTTAATCTGACAGGAAATTCGAAATTATATACTTAATGTTCAAACACAAAATATGTGTGAACATCGTGTATATTATTTCAAATTTCCTGCACTTTTCCGCGTGAAAATTGATTGAATGTCACCGCGGGAATTAAGTACAGACGATGTCAACTTGAGACATCACAAGAATATCAAAGTTGAATATTAAAACATAAATATGGGTTTCTGTGGTGCGCTACGTGACCATGCCATATTCATATAGAATGCATTAAACCAGTTCCTTTATTTGACACGGAACCAACATTTAAGCAATGTATTACACGAGCTTAACTCTTCCAACCCCAAGTATCCAGATGGCATGCTCTCTTTTATTGTTTAGACAAGTCTATTATGGCCTGCAGGGTTTAAAGGATTAATAAATTTAACATAATGTAACATTTCCTGTAATATTCTATTGATCATATCACTTTAGACTTCGAAAGAAAAATACTTAATATGTACTTGCATCAGAATTACGTAAGATCATCAATGATATATTACAATTTATTTAATACATCTGATCTGATCTGATAAATCACTTTACAATTTCATTTTAACAAAATATCAGAATGACACACAATTAAATAACAACAAGGTACACTACTACACACCTTATAGTGGGAATACAATTTGTTAATATCATGTAGATATAAACCAATGAGAAAGTTACACAGAAAGTACTCAGCAACTCCATAGGTGCTTGCTCATCGGCAAGATAACTGATCTAATGATTAAATCCTATACAATCAATAATCAATACAATACAGATATACATTCACCTCTCTCTCTCTCTCTCTCTCTCTCTCTCTCTCTCTCTCTCTCTCTCTCTCTCTCTCTCTCTCTCTCTCTCTCCATGTATATATGATGAAAGGTATCTATTTGACATTTCCAATTCTTGACGTGCTCGTGTTCTGACAGTGGAGACTGAAACGTACATAGCTGCTGTAAGGACCTTGGCGTAAGTCTTAAAATTTACATAATTATATGGACTGTACCTCGAGTTTGGCCTTCTAACCGGTGTCATATCGTAATTTGACCCTGATGTTAAATCATCATTAACACTGGAAGTAATTAATTAATACATTTGTGTAATAAATAAGATACCTAGTCCAATAAGAATCTTATATATCAAATATGTTAGTGACAGCTCAACATACTCCATTATTCGTCATGTTGTAAATTTTGAATTTATTGTCCGAACTCGAAATGTCTCTTAAGACCACCTAACTGACTCAAAGTGGTCTGATAAGCAAGGTGATTTCTTTATTGAGGATACGGAGAATTTGTGCTTAGAACTTAGGTGCATAAAGACGTATTGCATAATTGTCCCGGCTAGCGATTCGTTTCACGATTGCAATGACATTGTCTACCCAGTATTCAATCGTGACGTCAAATGATAATGTGACACCGAAAAATCATCTTTGACCGGAAGTAAAAAGATGAACTGTGCGATATATATATATATATATATATATATATATATATATATATATATATATATATATATATATATATATATATATATATATATATCCAGTTAACTCGAATAATTCAATCCCGCTCCGTTTCCGATTCTCTCCATCATACGATACAGTAATCATGGTGAACGAAATATGACGACTGATTTATTGGGGTTAGTATCTAGTAGGAAAAGTGACTTTAATGTGAAGTAAAAACATGAATATTAAAATATCCAAGTGTACAACTTTTAAAGAAAATCATGTTTCACCTTCTGTTGATTCGATGATAAAAAATGGTTTTCACTGTTAGTAGTTCTTCGCGTGAAAGGTTTGTCTTAACGAATCTTAAATCTTTTCATTGAAAAATTAAAACATGTACAGAGATTCTAGGAAGAATATAGCTATGGCCATAGATCTAACAATTCACTGGAAGCAATTAATGTTAAAGAGGGCATTAGCTGTGGGCTCAATTGTTTTACTTCTTAAATTGATATGCAATAATAATAAAAAAAGATATACAAAGGCACAACAATTCTCAAATTCCCAAGTATTTTGTGAAAATTGGACTTTTTAAATTGTAAATGATTAACTCGAACCTTAGTATTTGTATATAAATACCACACTGGACCTGACCTTATTTTCACAAAATATATAGGAATGTAAGATTTGTATGCCTGTGTATAGCTCTTATTTGTAACTGTACATCAAAAGTAGAAAAAATCCAAGTATTTTTGGTACACACAGCTAGAGTCCCTTTAATGTAGTTTTGCTTGAAAATTGATCAGTCATCATTGTGTCTCAAAATTAATCAATAAAAATGGTGAAATTTCTTGTAATCATAGCATTATAACTTAAAAATATCTTAAAATCGTGTCCATATATTGCCAAACCTGCTATACTGTGAAAACTAAGGAAAACATCCAAGAGCTACCATTTTAAATCTGATCATAAAGAGTCTGAAAGGAAGCGAGGCGATTTTAATCTTTGTTTGCAATTTTTTCTTCTGATTCAATACCATTTTATCGCAATGCATACGTCATCGGCGCCAGACATCGAGAAATCCCATTTTGTATACAGGTTTTCGCGCCATCCCATTTTCCAGGCCCCTGTAAACGGTATTGTGCAGGAAAACACGGACCGAAAAAGCATCGGATCGCAAGACTGGGATCAGTTTTACATAGTTGAAGCAAATTGGGACGTGCGCCAATTTCTGATGCAATTTCATCCATGTATTCGATCCAAAATACCTGAAATTTAAGTGAAAGTTTTAGTGGTTTATATGTGTATAAGAGCATCAAGCATTACTTTATTTGAGGTCAGTATTACATTCATCTTTAAAACAATACCATTTCACTTATTAAGAATGGATTAAATTAATTTACAGACTTTTGTAAAGGGGAATTCTGACTTAAGTCTGTCAATAATTTTTATACTGCAGTATCTGTCTGATTAATCACAACATACTTTAACTTTGCCGGAAGTTTCTTACAGGTGCGTGTAAGATAGTAACTACTATGATGCGTGATCACTTCCTGTTACTTGTAACTCATTCATCCCTAAAGACACATTTGGACTGGTCTAAGTCATTGATTTACAGAAAAGTCCATTGTCTTTCCGGGGTTAATGACTTAACGCATATATTGTGATGTTCGCTGGTTTGAAATATAGAATGTAATTATATTCCCTCCATAACAAGATGTCAGAAATAAATATATAACCTTATTTCTTTGTACAAATGTTAAGTCTGACTCATCACAGTGGTCTAGTAGTAGAGCACTCGACTCTCGCAATCAGAAGTTCACGGTACTGGAAAAAACCTAAAATTTTAAAACGGGAAATGACGTGCCAAAAACGCCCGACAAAAACAGTATTACTATACCTTAGTGATGACAGTCAGGATTTGGTTGAGAGCCGTCATGTGTTAGGGAGACAGAACTTGAGTTTCCTTGTCATGTCTCTTCCATGCAGAAACCCTTGTGGGATGTCGTTCATGATACGGAACTCTCCGAGGTGTTCCGAACACAAACATAAACAAAATTATCAGATCGCAGTAGAAGGCGTTTTAAACTTCCTGAAGCTTTTTGAGTGAATTTATGACTGCAAAGTTTAGTCTTTGTTGATTCCATACGATATGATAAACAATGCATTGCCCTGGTTGTAGGGAGACATGACCATTTGCTTATCCGTGGCAAGTCATATGATAAACCTTGGGTAAACAAACCGCCATGTCCCCCTACAACTAGGGCAATAAATGTATAAAAGTCATGGGTCTTTTAGATGAGACTTGAAACCGAGACATGGAGTTATGATATGTAAAATATTACTCGCTGCATTTGCGTCAGTCAAAATCACAAGTACAAGTTGCAACACTTCACCTACAGCTGGGGACAATTCAATTTCAAATAAATAGCAGGATATATAGTCCAATCCATTAAAGAATTCCGTGGGAATTTTTGGATGAAATATAGAGACCTATTTTTTCTTGTTCCCATTATCATTCCTTACACAAAAATGTTTTGTGGACTTCTGAGAATGGTAACTGGCGGTTTTTATGACGTCATCAAAATTGCGACCGTTTCGGATAAAATGTATTTGTAAAATGGCAATTTTATATATTGTTTTCAAACTATCTATATGATTTTTTTCTGTAAATATTAACAATTTGTATGCACAAGTTAACCACTTTTAAAACATCTTCAATATGTGTATAATTAGATATAATGTCACTATAGCTATCTTCATCTGACGTTAACGAGCCATTCAAACTATGCACTTGATATAAAGACTTAATATACAAAATGAGTTGTAAAAATATAAGTAATAATAATAAAAAAGGTCACAGACCGAGGGGAAATGTGGAGGTGGTATCAGGTTCCATGCTGGAGTAAGCATCCCCTGTCATACCTGCCGTGAGTCCACAATCAAATTCAAATGAAATAAGTGAAGAATGAATCCTCTTAAGTGGTACAGACTCAACAACCACTACCAAACAGATAACAAAAATTTATTTAGTTACTGGAGAGATAACTCAATATTTCATTAAAATGAAACTTAGTAGATCTAACTGCAAAGTTTGTTGAACGTTGACATCAAGCGCGATTCTCGAATTCCCTTTGACATCAACTTGTCAGTTAATAGTTTGCTCTGTGTATGAAATGTTCATACTTTAAACATGCTCAGGCATAACGAATTCCAAAGGTATTCTGAATATTTACAAATGTGTTTAACAATAACGATTGCAAAATATTCAAAGGCCCATGACCGCCAGTTACGCTCAGTTACGGTGTCAAATTTGTAACTGATAATATGCTTTGTATCGTGCCTATATACATGTATAGAGATATAATGTTCCCATTAATGACACTTCTGCATGCTGCTCTATTTGCAAGTAATATGAGTTTGAAGATGATGAAATCTTCCACTGTTATGTTAAGGTCCACTTTCACCGCACTAGAATCTCCCGCACTTTCCCACAATTGGCCGAGTATGGGAGGTTAGCCCATTATGACAACGAGGGGTTAAGGTAATGTCCAAATTCCATACACCCGTAGAATACTATGGAAATAGCCCCAAAGTGAAGTACTCCTTGATATTTCTGTTTTATGTTAAGTTTAATTAATGAACGCCCAGAATCCTTACTTACAATTAAGTACCGGTACATTTATAATCCACATCCTGTAGACTCGTAGAACACCTTTTGATATTTTATAAGGTCCACCCAGACAATACTAGAATATTTCCCACTATCTGCTGTATATGAAAGGTTAGCCAGAATCCTGACCTAAAGTATAAATTCCCAAGTCCCGTAGAACAAATCATGGGATTCAACCCATAAAACACAAAAAATCAAGATCTAAGGCTGCAAAGAACATATGCATTGATATGCAAAGCTATTGTACCTCAACTACTATTGATTGACAAACTGTTAGAAGCAAACTCAAAGAAAGAGAAAATAACTCCGAAGGAAATTCTGAAATTAGCGCTTGACGGACTTAAATTGTCTGAATTCGTTTATTGTGATCTGGCTTACAGGAGACGTGGGCTCATAATTCAACCGGATAAAAACAGCGAGTTCCGTTCTCTGTGCTCCAATGACCATCCAATAAGCAAAACTTTGTTTGGTGATGATCTCGTCAAGGTTGTAGAGGATATTGTAAAGGGCAAAAAAGTAGGATCCCAGATATTGGGAAAAAGGAAACCTTTTACTCGAAAACCTTCTTTCGGGTATTCCATACAGTCTGGTCAAGACAATAACAGCAGGAAACAAAATTAATTTTTAGGACAAGGGATTGGACGGGGTTAAGTCCCAGAAGTACAGGAAAAACCAGGTTTCCAAATTCAGTCCAAAGAACAGGACATAAACTTTGTAAGTAACCAGGTGGGCAACAGCGTAACTTCACAAAATATGCCAGATAATTTTACCGCAGGAAAATTTTCACAATACAAAAATCAATGGAAATTATTGACATCAGATTTGAATATTTTAAAGTACATATCAGGTTACAATTTAGAATGTACTAGGAAATCGCGACAGATACGTGTGCCTTCCCCAATTCAATTCAGTTCGGACGAATTATTGATCAGGAAATGAAAAAAACTCATATTAAGGGGTATCATTGAAAAGTGTATACCAACGACCCTGACGAATTTATATCCAATCTTTTCATGCGATCGAAGAAAGACGATAGCCACAGGATAATACTTAATTTGTAGTCTTTAAACGATTACGTGGAATATCACCATTTTAAAATGGAAACTCTGAAATCAGCTATCAACTTGATAACATCAATTGCTGGTTTACTTCTGTAGATCTAAAGGACGCTTATTATTCTATCAAAGTACATAAAATGATAGAAAATACTTGCGTTTCATTTGGCAAGGTGAAAAATATCAATTTACTTGTTTAGCAGTGGGATACAAGAATTCTGTATGTATCCTCACAAAATCTGTATTTTTGTGACGAGGTACACTCCTCAATGGGATGTGGACTCACGGCGGGTTGACTGTATGTTTAGGTCTGTCACGGATATAGATATTCCACTGATCGTTGTAGGTTGTTGAGTCGTAGTCTGTGTGGGATATAGATATTCCACCGATAGGAGTAGGTGCACAGTCTAGGTCTGTGGGATATAGATATTCCACCGATAGGAGCAGTTGCACAGTCTAGGTCTTTGTGGGATATAGATATTCCACTGATAGGAGTAGGTGCACAGTTTAGGTCTATTTCTTATTTTTGAATCTTCGAAGTAAATACTGTGTAGATTACATTATTTATATGTAAACTAAAATTTTAAGATGTCTCTGTATTATCTAATTTTTAAAAATAAAGTCAACATGAATAAAAATAATATCCATTTACAGGTTCAATTTCATTTGTGGTTATCTTTTCATGACCTGCTTAATATAGTGGCAGTCAAAAATAACAGCGTGTTCATTTGAGTTTTGCAGCGTAGAAATATATAGTGATAATGAAAATTGATATATCCTGATTGATATTCAAGGTCAGAAGACCTGTAGAACATTATGCGCAGTGATGCACGTATAACCACGTAAAATTTGTAGTTATTAATAACGATAATACTACTACAGATGATCAAAATAAACTCGGGTTTTCTGTTATCACACCAGTGTATTCCGTAAACAGGCCTAAAACCTAACTATCTGTCTATAAAACATGAAAATGTACAACATATATAGCACTGTGATAATCCACTGATAATGTTAATTAGGGTCCGTAATTGATATATAATCCTTAAAAGTTATAAAACAATTAACTGACTGAAAGGTCTCACCTGTCCAGACAATTGGGATTAGTCTGTGACAGGTGGCACTTAAGATATAGCCTAATTAATAAGTATTAAACTTGCACCGCAATCATCGTGATCAATAAAATGTTTACAATAACATGTACAGTTAATAACATTACTGAAATTACAGAAACTGGATAATTAAAGTTAAATATCCAAATTGTCAAATTCTGAATTTAAATAAACAACTTAAAATGTCAAAAAATTTAGGTAGAATTTTGCTTAGTAACACACGTATGATGTAATCCATGGAACTATTTTGAACACACCCAAAAGGTGAACTGCAGGCAAGCGGTTCGGTATATCGCGCTGCACTCTACGAATTGCGGGCTAGGCTCACACTGGTACATATTTCATGTACATATTAATCACGGATGTCCAAAAGATGCGCGACAATGATTATGTTATTATTGCATATTATCTGTCACCTTCATATAGTTCCTTGGTACGATTGATTTAGTTTGTATGATTAACACTATAGAAAATCAAATTCCGGCCGGACGGAATTAGTGATCCCTATGTCTTGCATCTGTTTTGCAGCGGCAAGGCAATAAAAAACTGACTCCAAAATATCTGGATTTTTTTTGTCTTGTTTTTGTTTTTTGTGCAGTTTGTTTTCATTCTAATAAGCAATTAGCTCTGTTCCATTTGTATTTAGCTTTTTAAAAGAATTTTATAGTAATAATTTCTTGTATGCACCTTAATGTTAATGAGCTATGCTCATGATGCTATAAATAACACAAATGTAGATCTAAATAATTATATAAAATTCAATTGAAATAAATATTTTTATTAAGAAAAAAAAAGAAAATCTTTATCATGGATAAATGTATTTTAATCCTTAAATTTATGTTTTGCGATGTTTAACTCAACATAATAAAATTAATTCAATAACAAAACATCTTCAGTAATTCAAAGTAAGAATGTCAATGTTCATTTCAATGGATTTTAATGCCGCCATTTCGATAACGTCATAAATCCGTCCAGTTGCGTGTCCTAGAAGGCCACCAAACATTTTTAGGTCACAATTGACCTAGGGTAGCTATAAATCATAGTCACTATCTTTCATCTTAAAATTCTCACGGATGCAAAAATATGTCCGTAAGGGACCGGACTAATATGATGTAACAGTAATATTATGAACACTACATTTTGAATTACACGAAGGCGCCTATTGGTATAAGAGTTTGCATCTTGGCAAAAATATTTGTTGATAAAGTCGTACTAAGAGAAGCGATCATCTGTTCTGGCTTTTTTTTTTTTTAGCAAAACTTAATTTTGATATCTTATTGCTTATATATGCTTATAATATTTACCACTATTGATTGTTTGAATCCCCGAGGGTGTACATAAACCCAGTAACTGGATACCAGGGGCCCGTTTTACGAAAGGTCCTAAGTCCTAAATCCTAATTTTTAGTCTTAACTACCAAGGCAGTGCATCGATGATTGGTCAGGCCCATGACAATTAGGACCAAGACTTAGGATTTAGAACTTAGGACCTTTCGTAAAACGGACCTCAGCTTATTATTTTAAGTAATATTTCGTATTTGTAAATTTTAAACTTTTTATAAGCTTACCTGATGAAGTTTTATTGATAAAAACTATAGTCTTGAGTCCTTTGTTTTTGTTTTTTGTTTTGGTGCAAAACTATAACTTTGGTATTATGTTTATACTATTTAAAGAGGATATAAAAACGACTATTTTAAAGTAGTAACACTCTGATAAGAAATTTAGGCAATTATGATTGACTCCAGACTGATGGTGAGTTAGTAAATAATCCGATATGCCAGTGCCTGCTCAACGTACGATCATTTTGTAATCAAAGCGAATCTGAAATTGTTGTGTGTTAAGTTGATGCCACAAGTATAGAAACAGTGTGAAAATAATGAACAAATTGACAAAAACAAAAATATCAGCCTTATACTTAGACTATATCGGTTGAGCTCGAATTTAAAATAAATGAAGATTTATAAAAAAAAGAATGTGGTATCATACAGGGACAGAAAATACCCTAAATGTATTTCCAAATGTGTCTAAAAGTAACCATTGTAAATGAATGACCATTGTAGTTTTAGTTTTATCAAATCGTATTGCAAACATGTATTAAACTTGTATAAGAAAATGTTACAAGTTACCTGTGCAAAAGGTCGCTGTGAGCTCACGTATATTTGTGTAAGAAAATGTCACAAGTTACCTGTATTGTATGTCGCTGTGAACTAACGTATATTTTTTCCATTTCCTTTTTCTTGGCCTTGATGTCTTTGATCATTATATCAGGGGAGGGTAAACTGCAGTGGCCTGAAAGGACACCAAAAATCGCATTAATTATGTATATATATTATAGCCAAAATTTAAATAAGCTAGCTAAATTCATCATCATCATCATCATCATCATCATCATCCTTTCTCTTCTTGATATGCAATTACGGCACCCTCTTCCGGTCAGAGACCTCCAGTGTGAACTATGAACTTTAAAAAGTTTACAATATCAGAAAGAACAATTCTAATTGGTCAGAATTTCTAGAAACATGGCTGCCGTAAATATCTAATCCGATTGGTTAAAATATACACGTGGTTCAAAACAATGAGTTTGTTGATAGCCCGAACATTAATAGCCTAGATATGACGCCCTGCGAACATCTTTAAAATGTTCCAATAAAACAGTACCAAATAAGCCTTACACATAGTTTGACAAGAATTTGAGCATGAATTTAAGCAGCGAAGCGAGCACTTTATGGTAAGTGGGTAGAAAATATGATTACGTAAATTTGATCCAAAACACTTTATGCATCAATAAATGACATGTGGTTTTCCTAACCCGATTCATGTAATGTTAAATTACGATGTTACCATTATTGATGAATAAATACATACCTTTAATAATCTTTGTGTACCATCTACACTGCATCTCTGAAATAGGCATTACAGCCCCTATAGCCTGCACTAAACCGATGATTCCTAGTGTTGGATGGTGAAGGGATGGTGGGAATACATATTTATACAGACATGTTTCATTTTCCTTGATCGAGGAAATGGACTCGTCCAAAAATGGTATTTTATATATGTATCCTGTTGCAAATATTACTGCATCTATTTGTTCGTACTCTCCGTCTGCAAAGTGCACACCATTCTCTGTTAGAGCGACGATACCTGGTCTCACCTGTACTGATCCGGTTATTATTCGGAATGGCAGTTCATCATTAATGGTAGGATGTGCCTGAAGCGCTCTGGAATAGAAATGAATGATTATTTTTTTGTCAATTTAAAACACAATCACAATCGCTATAGACGACTCAACAACAACTGTGGAACATGTACCTCAGTTTGTGAAACTTAGTAATAGCTACAAAGGTTATTAAAAAGGGGAGAAATATGCAAAATATTGACTTAAAACGCAATTCCTCATATCCGTGTGGCAACAAATTGTTATGTCTCTGTGTATGAAATGATCCTAGGCTGAATATAAAAAATCTTAGATATCAGTATAAATCATTAGGATGTCCAGGATATAGGTAAAAATCTGGTAAAAAATGAACACGGACCTTTTGAAATCAAGAGATGGAATCAGGTGCCGTGGAGGAGTAAGCATCCCCTGTCGATCGGTCACACCCGCCGTGAGTCCACAGTCAAATTAAAATGAAATACGTGAGGAACGTAACGTCTCAACACGCCATCGAACAATTAACACATTTCACTTAGTGAAACAGAGTAATCACAAATAAGATTATTATACCGACCGTAAAATTTGCGGAACGTTGATACTAAAGCGGTTTTCGATATCCCTGTGTCAATAATTTGTCAGTGAGTAGTTTACCTCTTTATATGAACTGTTCATATGTTGAACACGCCCTGGCATATCGGATCATTTATGAAATATAAACTCCATATGCAGGTGATTGTGGGATATTACTATCTAAATGTGGAAAATTTAAGATGGGAAAGCCGAAATCGTCGCGTTTGTCGTATAGGTTAGTTGTTAATTTCCCGTCTGTGTCTATAGTAAATAAAATGTCTAAGTATAAGGCATGCGTGCTTGATTCTGTTGTATTGTTTATTTTTTGTTCGCACTGATTTATGTATAAAAATTGTCATTATTAATTGAGAAAACGTCGTCGATATATCTAAATGTCAAATTAAAGGACACCACTAGCTTTATCTGTTTTTGATTCCGCAGTTTCTGAGTGAAGTCTGCTTTGTATGAATAAAGAAACAGGTCATCCAACAATGGGGCACAATTTGTTCCAATGGCAATGCCGACATTTTGTTGAAGACCATGTTTCCGAACATTACAAATATATTGTCTTTTAGACATTCCAAAATCTTTTTTATATCAACTTCGGAATATTTATGTGTGGAATCAGTGGTTTTTGACAACATAAGAATCATGATAACCAATCACTAGATATTTAAATTTCCTGGGACCACTTTTAGTGAAAAAAGTTGTCTATGATGCTAAGTCTCTCTTTCATTTTTTATGTAAAATTGTTGTGTAAAGAGTAGAGAAGTCGTTTGTTTTGATACTGTAAATCTGAGAAAAATTGTGTGCCTTCAAATTTTCTAAAAATTGTTTAAAATTTTGAAGTATCCACATCTGATTTACACCGCTTCTGGAATAAGCAACTGTACAGTACTGCAGATGTTTCTCCTTAACGGCTGTTAGTATCTTGGTAAGGAGAAGAGATAAACTTTTGGTAAAACATTTGCTGGATCCTGCTACTCGTCGGATAATTTAATTTAAACACCATGTACAGCGGTAATACACAAAAGTACAGAAAACGTGACATTAATGTATACGTACATGATTTTCTGTACCTTTTTTTTTTTACAGATTTGCAATAAGTAGGGTCTACGTGTGCAAAGATCATTGTATAAATATAATATTTTTACGGTAATGCTTGTAAATTATTTAAAATGTGTTATCACTTTATATCAAATTGATTCATAAATGGAAATTTCTATTTGTGTTCTGACTGCGACGTATCTATGACAGGTTTTTGCAATACATGTGAATATAAGGGCTGAAAACCCTCATATTTAAATTTTATGTAATTGCAATGAATACAAGCACTTAATTAAGCGGTTTACAGCATATTATTACCACTTAGCAACACTGATGAAACTAAGTCATGACCGATTTAAATGATATCCTTGCTTATATTATCCTGCTGAAAACATTGTCAACACACACACACACACACACACACACACACACATATATATAATATGAAATAATGAATAGAGTATAAATCTACCTATGTCAAACCACGCAAATATAAAGTAGAAAAATATGATATATATATTAATTTCTTGGTTACCACGACGTTCCTTCATTAGAATTCGCATGTTAACAGGTCTAAAATTACGGGGTACACAAACGGGCAGACTTAAAACTAGCCTCCCTCAAGAAAAGTCGCTGACATAATCCGTACTTTAGTGTATGCTACTGAAATACATCTGAAAAAACTGGGACTTTGGAAGAACATGCATTCGTGTTCTACTTCTGGTGAAGCCCTGTCGTATGGCTGTTCACGGCTAAACATTGTGTTGAAGAGAACAGGCCTCTCCGTGTACATTTAAATACGAAATGCACAATTTGCGTTGTTTTGAACCTATCTGTGGATTATTTTTACTCTAACTTTTTAAATCGAAGGTTTAGTAAATCAAAGGATTTATTCACATTTCATTCAACAATCTTTAAAATTTTTCACAATTAGTCTCAGAATATGCTCAGCCTGGCGTTTATGCAAGATATCAGGTTTGGCCTGGAGGAAAACAGTCGAGGTATTCCGAATAAAAACACAAGAAGCGTTCCAAATGGGGTTGCGATAAAGGGTTGTGGGGTGTGATAAAGGGAGGGATGATACAGGGTATGTGATAAAGTTCACGTGCTGGCTCCTGTATCAGAGATGAAAAAAACCTTTGGTATTATTAATTTTGTTAATTTTGCTTTGAAATCTAACATGGTACAGTTATGGTACCGGCGTGGGTGGTATCAATTTGAACGTCAAGTGGCAATGATTTCATTCATTTTGAATGCTCTTGATACATTTCCGTGTCCGCTAATGTCAATTTCAAATCAAAGAAACTTCAAGCACCAATACCTATATGAATGTAAATATCCATAATAGCCCGAACGTTATCTTCTTCATCTTCGTTCACCACTTAAAAAATTGAATTAATGTGGGCAGATATTTTTCTTTTGAAATTTGCAAACTTCATTTTGTATTTCGACAAAACATCGTTTCGTGGTTAAAAATTAACGTCGTGAATTTGGTCGTCTTCGATAAAATATGTAGATCTCTTACAAGTATTTTCTTTTCTGCAAGCTATCAGACATTATGGTCAAAATATTAATATCCATCTATCTGTCCTTCGGATGAGACAGTAAAAACCTTGTCACAGTAGGTATTGGCACGTTAAAGAACCCTCTCTGCTCAGTGGTTGTAAGTTACCGTTACTTCCGACTTTTTTTACAATTTAACCCTCGTGTGTGTATATATAACCCTCTTTACAACGACCCTGTTTGTTCCCATGTAGGAATGACGTTATATCGAATTTGTCACTGTAATGAATTTGATGTGTTGGGCATTTCATAGTTAGCTCCTTTGAGTATCATTTACGCATATATTGGTCGAGCATAGGCCAAAATTTGAAGTCCTTCAACGGTATTTGATGGCGTATCCATATGAGTGAAAGATTCTTAAGTGGGACGTTAAACAAAAATAAACAAAGAAACAAACAATCTAAAGGGACAATAAGCGAACAAAACAAACAAACATGTCCATGGCACCTGATCCCACCTCTTGATTTCAAAAGCTCCCTATTTTTCCATATTTGTTACCAGATTTGTACCTTTATCTTGGACATCCTAATGATTTATATATATATATATATATATATATATATATATATATATATATATATATATATATATATATATATATATTATATATAATATATATATATGTGTGTGTGTGTGTGTGTGTGTGTGTATATATTATTGATATGTTGATTTTACATTTATGTTACCCGATATGTAATCGGTATAAGAAAATTACCAGTCGTTTACGTCTTCCGTCTCATTGCTTACCAATTGAAACTGGTCTTTTAAAATACCTTTAGAAAAACGACTTTGTCAGGTGTGTAGGTCTGATATTTAGAATGAATTTCATTTTTGTTGAAATGTCCAGTTTTTATTGTCTTACAATAATATTACACACACAAGGGTTAAATTGTAAAAAAGTCGGAAGTAACGGTAACTTGAAACAGGACTAAACTTCTATGTCTTGGGGTTTTCTATAATATTTCATTTAACTCACTGACCCCTAAAAGACACATTTGAACTGGCCTAGATCATTGATTAACAGAAGATTTTTCAGGGATTGATGAGTTAAAGGGGCATTAGCTGTGTTTTCCAAAAATTATTTCCCCTTTTTAACTGATGACATTTTCACCGATCTTGACCTTTTTATCGAACTCGAGAAGTTTCCATTTAACATTTGACTCCTTCCGGGCACCTGGTCCCATCCCGTTTGTGATTCACAATTGGTCTTCATGTTGAGACCATTTGTATATCTCATTTGTCGTATTATAATGGAATTTCGATTATCCATTGGTACTTCTTAATTTTTACTTACTACTTGTATTCATATACGTTAGCAAAAATAGACATACACAGGCATAACATACTTAAATTCCTATATATTTTGAGAAGATTGCTTAAGAAACCCAGATTTGGCACTTTGGCATCACTTGCAATTGATTAATTCAACCTAACTATTTGTATATACATAAAACACTGAACCTGACAGAGCCGACCTGGCTCAGTCGGTAGCGCGCTCGACTCAGGATCGTGAGGTCGTGAGTTCGAGTCCCGCCGGCGGCAGGTTGGTTTCCTGTCTTTCGGTTGAGACAGTAAAAACTGGAGGTCCCGTGTCACAGTAGGTGTCGGCACGTTAAAGAACCCTCACTGCTCAATGGCCGTAAGTGCCGAGCATAGGCCAAAATTTGAAGCCTTTCACCGGCATTTGGTGACGTCTACATATGAGTGAAATATTCTTGACTGGGACGTTATACAACAATAAACAAACAAACTGAACCTGACCTTCTTTTCCCAAAATATATAGGAAAATAAGATTTTTATGGATGTGTTTGTATAGCTCTTATTTGTTACTGTACATTAAAAACAAATAGTAAAAATTAAAACAATCTAAGTATTCTTTCTTGGTAAACACAGCTAATAGACCATTTCCGCGATATCTGCATTACTACTAATTTGGCTTCCGCGCTGAAACTTCCGAATGGCGTCAAGTTACATGCCCAAGACAAATCCTACCCATTAAAAGGCAAATTGTACCCTGTGTACGATTTGTATTCCTTTGGGTATGATTTGTATTGGGTACGAAACTTCTTGATGCCATTCGGAAGTGTCATATGTGCAAGTGAGATTAGCAGGAATGCGGTTATCGTGAAAGCGTCTATGCTCGAAGCATCTAGTAAGACGTTCTAGCATTTTTTATTCCCGCGCATCATACATTCGGATTCAAGTTATATTAATAAGCTAAATGTGACAAATGTACCTACCCCTGAGAGGCCTTCAGTCCGTACGCTTCGTGATCAAAACTAAGATTGGACAATTTCTGTATGCACCACTGTAGAAAGCAACGTGGAATCATCGCCATTACTCTGCTATTGGCTATTGCGTCAGTGGGAAACCCCCAAAATCCTTTGCGACTTACAATCCATGCTCCTCGCCGCGTGCTGAGAAATACCTATCGGATAGAGGTAACGGATGCAAATAATAAACAAAATTTCGTGTTTGTCTTTTTATCCATTTATCTTCCCACAAACATGATGTCATTGAATAACAATTATTGCTTACGATATTATTAACAAAACCAACGTTATAGTTTTACGAACGAGGTCAAAACAATTGCTCAACACTATCGTTTCTGCCAATAAGACTTCATTAGTCGAGTTCCAATTTTAGATAGATGAATATTTTCGATAGAAAAAATGGCAGCATGCAAGACCGAAGAATATGTAAATGTATTGTCAAATCCGTCTAAGGGTACCCATTAAATACCTTAGCTTTGAGGTATTTAAAATTTAATGTAAATTTTATAAAAAATGTAAATCAATAACGGAATGGTGTCTCGAACAAGAAAGTATAGGGATTATGTTTCTTTCAAGTATTCTTTAGAACATGTTTGGCTTATTCTAGTTGGTTGTTATGGTGACGAACAAGAGGTGATTATAAATTTATATAATAGATGAAATTTTGTAATTAAGACTATAAACTATAACTATAAATGAATTTATGTGATTAAAATAGAGATAATTAAAATAGAATTATTGCAAATTTATGAATAATGGAAAAGTATAATGTCAGATACACTGAATCATCTAATTGTTTCATATGTAGTTAAAAATTAAAATAAATATATGATTTAACACTACAGCAAGTCCTGTACGTATAACAACAATAGAACATAAGGAAAATATATTGTCACGAAGTAAAAATGAAGAAGTACCACTGGACAATCGAAACTCAAAGTCCATAAGAATATGACAAATATGGTCTCAACATGAAAAACAATTACGAATCCAAAACGGGATGGGACCAGGTGACCGGAAGGAGTCAGCGTCCCCTGGCAGCATGCCACACCCATCGCAAATGTTCCATGGAAACCTCTGAATTCAGTGAAAAGGTCAAGCTCGGTGAGAAGGTATATAAGAGAACTGTGGACCTGACAAATACCTGTGCTGATTTAATCACATACCTGTGAAGCAGTGTGACTAACATCCACAGCAATATCAACTGCAGAATTGCCAATACCTGAAAAATAAATAAAATTCATTACATTGTACTGCTATTGTGTTTCACATTCTGAATATTATTAACAATATCAAAGTTATAGTGTTACATAAATAAGCCCAGAACAAATGCTCAAGATGATCACTTCATCAGCTGAGCTCGAATTAATATCAATATATATTTCCAAGAGAAAAGCAAACACCTCCGTCCCAACAAGTCTTTGCAATGTCCTACATTTTAACCCCTCCCCATCCCAGGGGCATGTGATGTCAGTAAAGTATGAGAAAACCTTAGACGAACTTACAGTCCAAGTTTGGTTACTATATCACAATTCAAACTTGAAATATTTCATTTTATTTGTAAACGGGACGGAATTACGGACAGACAAACACACAGACAGACAGACGGACGATCCAAACACTATATGCCCCCGGCGGACAGACAAACAGACAGACAGACGATCCAAAGACTATATGCCCACGGTGGACCTTTCAGGGTGGGGGCATAAAAACGTGGTTTTATACGAGACTAAATATTAAATCTAAATGTATTGCCAATTTCGAATAGCTTGTCCGATGAGAATCAGCTAACAAGGAATAAAGATTGTTCCTTATTATGAAATATGTGTGAGACCTTTCATATAGTCACAACATTGTGGCACAGCACAATCCTCGTGTTTGTAAATTTTCCAACCGACACAGTGAGCCACATCCAGGTGTAATCTAAGAATTTAGCAATTAACAGTGTTTGTACAAGTTTGAATAAGCACAGGTAAATTTCAACCTGAATTCCCACTGTGATTTTGAGGGTTTAACATGCTATGTTTTGTGTAATCAGTTTAGTTTCCAGCGGGGGCGCGAATCTGCGCTGACCTGAAATAAAAGACTAAACATGGTTTAAAGCACGATGTTTTAACCCCAAGGCCCCTGAGGTAGTTAAAACCGTATCACAGAGACGTTTGACTCTGTATTTGAAATGGTCTTACGTTGAGCAGAGCTTATAATCAGACCAGTTTACACAAAAATATTTGCTTGTAAGGAAGGAATATTACCAGTTAAATGTGAAAAGTTGGCAATAGAGAATGAAGCGTAGTCTAAGAAATTAATTCAGTTTTATATACATAAACGATCGTCGTGAGCATTTAGGTTGGTATTGCAAACCTTTAGCTTGGTGTTATCATATTCTTACCTATGACGAGGACTTTTTGCTCTTTAAATTGATTATTGTTCCTGTAACTATGGGAATGCATAGATATTCCTTTAAAATTTTCCACACCTGCAACTTCCGGGCTGTACGGATACGTATGATGCCCTGTACAAATAAGCAATCCGTCAAACGTTTCGGTCGTCTTCGTTGTTGACTCTTGTGTTTGATATATTACGTTCCATCTCCCTGATTCGTCATAGTCTTCCGACTGTTTGACATCTTTGACAGTTGTATTGAACCTTATGTATTTCTTGAGATCAAACTTGTCTGCATACAACTCGAAATATTTTAACACGTATCTGTGCGGCATAAACACAGGAAAGTTTCCTGGAGGCGGAAAATCGCTAAATGCCATCATTTCCTTGCTTGTGTTTATAACACATGAATTATAAACACTCCCTTTTCCATGTTTTGGATTTTCCGTGAAATTCCACAAACCACCAATCTCATTTTCTCGTTCAAAACAAACAGGCAGAAGATCTTCGTCTAGGCATGACTTAATAGCTGTAAGGCCACTACATCCAGCACCGATTATAGCTATTGTTTTCATTTTGACCGGTCTTGAAAGCAGTAGACTCTTAACAAAGTTAAAACAAAACGTCTGTGTCTCCGTAATCTTTGATATCTTATATAACAATTTATACAATAGTGTCAGGAATAATTTGAATATCACATGCAAGCAGATGCGGGTATATCATATGAACAACTAAGACTTTTTTTTATGCGCGTTTCATTTCCATAATTCAGAAACTGATTAAACAAAAATGACAGCACAGCATTTGAAGCACGTCCTGGTATTATATGTACCTGTATTTTAGTTTTCAGTTGCTGAAATATATTGCCATTGTTTTTTTCAAATTTTTTTATTCAAAGTAACTTGAAAATGGAAATAAATGATTTTACAAATCTTTGTATCTTTATACTTTTTTTCTCCTGGCGCCTTGAAGACAAACTTGAAAACTTAATTCATTATTAAGTGAGGAAAATTATTACCAAATTGGTTTGAATGATATTGAGGCGTTATTCATAAAGGTATTTGTTCGTGAATTTAAACATCTAGCGAATATTTGTAGTATATCCCGTATCCTACTACTTTTAACCATTTTATCCAGCACCATTGTGTGTCTGTTGAATTGTATATATATATATTCATATATAGCAGCTTATAGGAAAATATATAAATATATTTTATCACCAGCAGCTTAGGAAAATAAAATATTTTTGCAGCTTAAAAGTCACGAATTCTTTTACTTGATAGTATGTCCAAATAATGAGTTCGTGTGAATACTAGAAAACTTACAATTTATTGTTTTTACAATTTAAGGTATAAGCTAATATTGACCCCTGTAGCCACAATTGAACTAACCCATTTCAAAGAATGGTAAAGTCCACTGTCAGAATTTGGGAGTGTATGATTTTGAATATTAATACTACAAAATTTCACATACAATATTAACATACTCACTCTTGAAATATGACAGTAGACCATGCTATCTATTGCTTTGGACGAGTCTAAATATAACCTCTGGGGTTGAGTTAAGGACATGCGACTTTGATAAGTTTGGTATGTAAAAAGTACTCCTTCAAAGATATAAACTCCCTTTAAAGCTACTCTTCTTCTGATTGCCATTTAATAAGGTATCATTTATACAATAAACCTCCGATACCACAGTATAAATCTAAAGGATGTCCATGATATAGATACAGATCAGGTTTGTATGTCGTTTAACGTCTGGTAAAAATGGACACTGAGTCCATTTTCGTAAATAACAGCATCTGTTGAGATAGCAAACCACTTCCGGACAGGCATCATACATGTCTTTCTAATGCTAATTGACAAAGTGAATTACATGAATGCACATGGATTAGATTTCCCTTTACTGGAGTCGTGAGTCCACAGTCAAATCCAAATGAAATACGTGAGGAACGAATCCTCGTCACAAATGTTACAGACGTCTCAACATCCGCCATCGAACAGGCAACTCAACATTTATTAGTGAAACAGGGGTCTATAATACCGACCATAAAATTTGCGGAAGGTTGACAACAAACGCGGTTTTCGATATCCCTGTGTCGGTAATTTGTCAGTGAGTAGTTTACCTCTTTTTATTTCATATACGGATGGGGATTTCAATATAATCGTGTATATTTTGTGAAAATAAGGTTATGTCCAGTGTGGTATTCATATACAAATGGTAAGGTTCAGTTAATCACTTGCAATTGAAAAAGTGCCTAACCTGGGTTTATCATGCAATTCTTACAAAATATATAGGAATTTATGCCTGTATATATATATATATATATATATATATATATATATATATATATATATATAATATATATAATATATATATATATATATATATATCTTTTTGTTATTTTATATCAATCTAAGTAGTAAAAGAAGGAAAAAGAAAATTCAGGTAATGCCACTATAAGATACATGTAGAGGTCCGAAATTGAATTTGATATCACACAATCTAAAATAACAATCCGAACGTATTCCCAAATCCGTCTAAAAATAACCATTGTAAAAAGATGACTATATTAACTTTTGAGGAATTTAGATTTTAAACATTTTTATCCATTAGAAATGTTACTTTGATATGGAATAATATGATCTAATGCAAGAAATAAATGTTACTTTGATATGGAATAATATGATCTAATGCAAGAAATAAAAGAATATATATAAAGGGAGGTAACTACTAAAACACTACTTTTTATCGTACAAATTACCTAGTAATGTGACGAATGACTAACACTTTCGGTACGGACGAGGTTTAGTTATATGGTGGCGGGGCACGGACATGCGCTGACCAACAGTGAGAGAACAACACTAGTAGTGGTTAAGCTAGGGCGCGAGTTTTTCTTTAAGGGGAACATCGACGCCATCTTTAAAAATTATCTGCAATATTTAGAACTTCCCATTATATGCAATATAGACATTATTGAACAGGGTTTACATGACCTGCAGGTTCACAAGAAAAACAAAAACAATTAACCAAGGTCAGAGGAATTTAAAAATAATATTAATTACATAATGAATTAGATATTAATATAATTTTGCGGGGTGCATTGCAAAACTTAATGTGCATAATGTATATGAAAACTAATAAGTTATATCCATGTGTTATCCAGCTACGCGTATTAGAATACCGAATTTCGATTAAATGGCTATATTTAAAGAAAATCTAAAAATATCCAATTCTGGTCATTCAAAACATCCATCATTTTTTACACTCGGTATTGTTTACAAATGTAAGTCCTGGTTACGCATGGGATCTAAAAGACATGGCATTAATGATTATGGAGTCCGGTTAAAAGGGGACATAAAGTATATAAAAACAATGGCATCATTCGTTCTTTATACGATTAGTCGTAACAATTGAATATATTTTACAGTCTCGCTATTCCATCTGCATCACCTTCCATATTTGCCTTATCACAATTGACAATATTACTACGCGATGCCTGTGCTGAAATATCGGCAAAACTGAAATATATTGACCCAAAGATTAATATTTTATGGAAATAGATAACACTGGATAAGAAAGGGATGGTTTACAGTGGTATTAAATGAACTAAATAAACATGTTTTTAATTTCGGATCTACTTCAACATTCGTAGTAATTTCCGGTAAGGTGTTGGTCGACTCTTTCGTTTTAAACATCAGACTAAGTCCAGGTAATTAAGCCAGTATTTGTAAATTTGGATATTATGATCGCAAATGTGAGGTTTCCTATGCAAGCATTTAGAAACTTTCAGCATTTCAATATTTACGGAGAGGAATTTATATAAGCAATGTGCTTGTTTTCCAATCCATTGAAAATTGAAATAAATATGTGTAAACCAAATTACAGATACCAAAGTATTCATTGCAAGGGGGTACAGGAGACAAAATGCTGATCTAGTAAACATTGGACCTATATGAACCTCATGATAAAATAGAGGTGGGATCAGGTGCCATGGAGCAGTAAACCATGTCTTGTTACTATGTGTATTATTATGTTTTATTTGTTTTGATAAGGACCCTCTATACCATCTCCGTAACGTACGTCGGTGTATTTTCTTGAACAGTAATATGTTACTCAAATTCCTATTCAAATATCTGTAGATTTTTAAAAATGTTCATATGGAAGATTTGAATGACGTCAGATTTGGAACTCTTTTGTAAGGGGAATACGTATTTCCGCTGTTCCTGTGACATCCCATGTAATTTAGTGGACGAATTACGAATTTCATGTACTACGGGCTCTCCTTTTTAATCATGTAAGAAAGCTACCTTAATTTAATCATTTTTCTGAATCCATTTGTATAACCCTCTGCTAAACAATTAAAATCAACCATATGCAACCATATGATAACGAAATTTCGTTACGTTTTTACAGCGTCGACATCAACAATTTTGCCAATAATCCCGAATATTTACATACCGACTGCAATTCCCTTCATTGCAAGTATATAGAGCGATATATTGTATATTCAGTATTTGCAGTCGCGTGACGCGAGTAATAACCGCTTTACTTTTCAGCGTAAGAATACATGAACGAATCAATAAAGAAAAGAATAGCACATGTTTATTTCTTATATATTTAATCTTAAAAGCCATACATTAGGCCTACCACAAAACAAATAACAATCACAGAAAGAAAACGGAAACACGAGACTACATCTGTAGCACACTGTACAGACTATAGGCCCATTTCGCGATATATCGAGGTCATATTATGGTCAGAACCACAGACCACAGAAATGAAAGTTTGCTTCGTAGTTACAACAGAAAAAAAGAAAGGCCTGGTGAAACTTTGTCAAGCATCTATGATAAACAGGTCGTTTTGTTTGCCTTCACCGGATATTCCTATCAGAAACAATTCGTCACTCGCATCGTGTGAACTCAGGCCCTGTAAAATACTTACTTAAGTTACGTACGAATCAGTCACCATGGTTCCCAGCTGATTAGTACAAAATGTCAAATTAAATGGCTACTTTCAGTCATGAATGAATATTAGCTGTCTCCCTTCTCGTAAGTCACACTCAAACTTTCTATGGTATATCCCATTAATAATACATCAGAATTCAAACGCAAATTCGTTGTAAATACATAATACAGCAGTGTAGCCATGGGCGTGGCCATTTGCATTTTCAATTCTCTTCTGACACATTTAACCTTCCGGTACCAAGCAGTCGAATATTTTAAAAAAACTCAAAACAAAGATTTGATTTGATTTGATTTTTTGTTTTACGCCATACTCAACAATCTTTCAGTCATATGATGGCGTCCAGTTTTTATCGGTTACCCGGGTGAAGACCATCGTCCTTCCGCAAGTAAACTGGCAAACTTTCCCACATTATTCGAAACGACCCTAGCGGGATTCGAACCAGAGGTGAGAGGCCTTGTGATTTAAAGCGCAATGCTCTAACCACTCGGCCACGTACGCCCCTCAAAACAAATCTGACACGTATTGAAAATTTTCCATATCATTAGTTTATTTCAAAATGATATGAAAATAAGAAAATAAACCTTAATTCCATTTAGTATTTCAGGACAGAAAAGAGGAACTACTTCTCGTCTCACACAGCTGTTTAGCTGCTACGTCATATGAAAAACTCCAACCGCAAAGCCAATTAATTACATAGAATAAATTTCGTAACCAGCTGACTACAGATTCACATAAAATGGTAATATATATAATTATAATTTTTTTTTTTCATTTTTTGAGTATAAATTCGCACGCCATGATCCATTGCATTTATACTCAATGCTTTTCAAAATATGAAAAACAATCCTTAAATAATCACGCATCAGACGAGACTAATTTCGGCATCGTTATTTGAAAAACCTGGCCGGGACGCGTAGTTCAATTCTTCCCTATTACCTGTTATTTATATCATGTATCCACTTCGTGTGGTTTATGTTATGAGTCGACAATAGGTTATACAGGTAAAACATATTGCCTTGCACGGACTCCATGCATTGTTGAAGCTCTAATATTTTTGTGTAGACAAGTAGTCGGTTAAGCGTTAATTTAGACTCGTTGTGTTATAAACATGTGCCAATTTGCCTTGGTCGACCTGTAATCTGCGACTCACATTTATTAACAATGTTCTGCCATTTCTGCCTTTAATAAACTAGAAAGATGATTTCATTCGTTCATTCCCGGACATTGAATACTTCCAAAGGTGTAAACGGAAATTACTCTGTACTGTTGTTTAGACGTGATATTAAATGGTTTTCCATGTAACATAAAGATATAGTAGTTTGAATTTCCTGTACCATTGGTGACCAGGAATTATCTCATCTATAGTTGTTGGCTGTCTATTCCGATTGTGACCAGGAGTTATCTCCCTGTTTTTGTTTAAATCCCCTATACCGATTGTGGCCTTGGGTTATCTCCTTGTTGTTGAAACGTTTAAACCATTTGTGACATGGAGGTATCTCCATGTAGTTGTTGAATCGTCTAAGCCGATTGTGACCAGGAGTTATCTTCCTGTAGTTATTGAATCGTCTAAGCCGACTGTGACCATAAGTTATCTCCTTGTTGTTGAATCGCTTAAACCATTTATGACCGGGAGTTATCTCCCTGTAGTTGTTGACTCGTTAAACTGGTACCCGGTTGTATTTCTGCTTCGCTCTAAGACAACCTGTACGGCCCAATTTCATTTGGGCAGAAATCTGCCCGGCGATTTTAACGAGATTTGACGTTACTTTGTTGCATGGCAACGTATACAACATCAAACGTCTGCTCTGAGCCGGTTTTAAAAAAGAATACTTTGTTAATCTGTAGTAGGCCTTGTTCAGTTGCGATAGGGCCTAGACTAAAACTTTCTTAGATATCATGCGTCTATACGGCTTGAAGACTTTTTGTGGAATACCACGCGAAATTTGATTGGCCGATATAGATATTTCTCTTGACCAATCAGATTCAACAATTCGTCGGATCATACCGGCTGTCTGTGAACAAAGTGTAGTAGTCAGACGGGGACCAGCTTATTGAATCGTCTAAGCCGATTGTGACTATAAGTTAAATCGTTTAAACCGATTGTGACCGGGAGTCATCTCCCTGTAGTTGTTGGCCGTCGAAGCCGATTGTGACCGGGAGTTATATCCCTGTTGTGTTTGGCCGTCTAAGCCGATTACGACCGGGAGTTATCTCCCTGTTGTTGTTGAAACATCTACAACGTTGGTTACCGGGAATTATTTCAATTTTCTTTCGATTTAGACTTGACCCATAAACTATCGACGGGAATTGACCGTTCGGCAGGGGATGCTTCCATGACACATGATGTCATGTCTGGATTTACCAGAAGTCCGTGTTATTTCCAATATATACTGTATGTCTGTTTGTATGCCATTTTTTGGATTTCCTTACAAAGAGCAAGGGCTGTGTTTTTTTTTCTCAAAAATTTCCGTTTAGTACTTAGATTGATAAACAATTGCAAAAAAGAGATAAACACAGACATACAAGTTCTTAAAAACCTATATATTTTGTGAAAATAGCTTGAGAAACCTGGGGTTGGTACTTGTCAGTTGCAATTGATTAACTCATCCTTACTATTTGTATGAATACCACAATGGACCTGTCCATATTTTCACAAAATATATGGGAATTAAAATGTTTATGGCTGCGTATAGCTCTTATTTGTTATTGTACATCAATTTCACCTATTAAAAGTAGAAATAAAAACCAAATCATATTTTTGGCAATTACAGCAAATGCCCCTTTAAGTACCAAATTTTATCTTTTGTACGCTATCTATAACACCAATCAATATTCCTATGTTATTTATATATATATATATGGTAGTAGTGTAATGGTCGTTGGAAATATATAGTCCGATTTGAATGCGATTTGAACTAATGAACTTTTCTGGACAGGATCTGTCGTCTTTGTGTGGCCATTTTTGCAATGTATACATCTCTGTATTCTTATTCAGTTTACGTACAATGTATATATTTTACTTAGTGTTTTTCGTTTTGTTTACAATGAACAACAAAGCAAATATACAAAATCGGAACTCGATTCCCTAGTTAGCATCCATCGGTACTTCATCATCTATACTTAGCAAAACAAGGACTACCCGGTTATTATTTTTTTCAGTTATTAATATCATATGTAGTATCAGTTAAAGTGCTAACAAGATAAAGTGGCACATCCGGGTCCTGTCAGAAACCAAAACAGTATTGTCTAATTTCCTATAATGGTGTGAACAGGTAAAATACTTCGTCAAGCCCCCAATTCCATGCATTACTGTAGCTTGAATATTTATTGCCGAAAAAGCCTGTCAATCCTACTGTACTTAAATTTAGACTCTTTTATGTATCAAATTATCTTGGTGGAACTATCCTTTGCGGATTACAGAGTATCCTCCTATTTGCAAGAGTTGACATTCTTTAGAACAGGTATCTTGTATTGAACAAACTGGACAAGAAACTACTTTTTATTTTTGCTTTTACAACTGATCGACCTGATGAACTCAGTATAATTTAAAAAATAAAAATATGAAAAATTAACATATGAGGTAAATAAATTTTACCGAGGTCTGTAAAATGCATAAGGATTTTTTTTAACAGAAAAACAAAAATTTGTCCACATACGTCTTCAGAAGATACCCGTTATAATGAGGAGATAACTCTAATAAACGGGAGACAAATCCTGTTATCCTGGAATACTTGTTTCCAATTTCGCTGAACCAGGCATGCATGAATACATATTTAATGTTAGTTCCAAAGTGTGAAAATTTACGTGACCTCTTCGAAGTACGAAGGTAATGGAAAAGAAAAGCTTGGGTAATATGTATTAACACGATTCTACAGTCTCGAAGTAGAAATTATGGAAAATATATCGTAATTAATTATTATGATTGGTTCAGTTTAAAATTTTGATTTCAGACCATTCATAATATTGATATCATTGCTCAATAGACCCTTTAGCAGTAACTGCGGTCCTGTGAATTTGCCATTCTTCCTTTTGACAAAATGATAGAGATACCTACAAAAACATAGACGTCGTTATAATAACTGGTTGTTTTTTTACGTCATTTTCCTGGAATCTGTATCATTTTTGCCAACCGGAAGACTACAAACTACAAAACTGAAAACTGAAATTTCGACTTGGTTATAATTTGACTGTTGTGGGGTACGGGGTTGTCTTTCCGTACGATGTCAATTCAATATTATGTATATTCATACACACAAATACATAAGTTTGATTCCGTGTCATACAAACTAATCATTTGGCAAATTTGGAGAGTTGACAAGAGTTGTCTTCTCTTACAAATGCTACGTAAATCTATCGGCACCGAGATTCAACCTCGCTTCATACAAATTGCATTTTGAATCAATAAAAACAAAAATGTATGTATTTTAAATCTTTTAATTATATGTAAGATTCTACAAATCGGTAAGTTTGAATATTAATGCACTTCATATTATTTTTTGGCACAGTTGTGTTGTAATGTGTCGTTTTATATGGCACATTTTGTTTATATATGTATATACATATATAATACTAACATAATTTGGTATTTTGTCTCTTTGAAACTTATTTTAAACAATATATGTATCACAGTCACATGGATCTCGACGAAACACAAAAAAAAAAAAAAAAAAAATAGCACAACACATGAACTGCATTCCCGCCAATTTTTGTTACGCCAGCTAGTGGTCATAACAAGCAAATTTTGAATCAAGGGCAGAGAACCAGTCAATACAAAACGACAAATTAGGAGATTCATCTCCCTTTTATAATTTACACGAAACAAAGCAGTTCTTAATGTTTAAACACAAAAAATTGAAAATATCAAGTTACACTTGAATGTTTTTAAGTTTGTTTTCAATATTTGTGTGCAAGGATTTACAATTTACACAAGGCACATACAGAAAAAAAGCAAAAAGACAAAGAACAAAAGGAAGTAGGATTTCAGACAAGATGGAACTGTAATGACAATACTCCTTCTGCGTATTTTTGTCATTGCCTGTGCATTTTTTGAGACGAGTCCATTGTGCATAGGTGTCATACAACGCTTGATTGCATTTCTGATGCATGGCTTGGCACCATTCCATTTCCCTGGCCCATGCAAGCGATATTGTGCAGGAAAACAGGGACCGAAAAAACACCGAACTGCAAGATACGGATCTTCTTGAAATAATTTGACAAAGTCTGGTCGAGCGCCAATTTTATCGGCAATTTCATCCATGTACTCTATCCAGAATGTCTGAAAAGACAAAAAGAGTTTACCTTTAAATTTTGATAAAAAAAACTTACATGTATGTAAACAAAGACAATGTATACACGCATGCGCGCAGATACACACACTAAGAGAGAGCGAAATAAATTTCATATCGGTTAAATAATCACTAAAACTATGTGGTGAAAATGGCTTACCTGCACCGTGTGACGTCGGGATTTGAGGTAAACTTTATCCATAGCAGCTCGTTTTTCTTCAATGTCTTGCATCATGACATCTTTCGATGGTAAACTACAAAACCCTGTAAACGAGAAAAGTTTTTTGTTACTTTAGTCCATTTCCTTAAACTGTATAAAGGTAACTTGTTTATTGTAATCAGGAAAGTTGCCGAGCAAAACAATGAAGTGTTGGTGACGAAATCACGACAGAGTTTGTTTGTGCCGCTGTGACCAATAAATGATATGAAGTAGCTCTACTTGACAAATGAAATGAAAATTAAATGATTACTTGTCTTGTAAGACTATAAATCAAGTTCTTCAATGCATTATGTGTTTCTACTACTAAACGTCGACAGAAAAGAAAAAACATATTAATTATTGCTGTAGGTTTATACCTGACAGTCTTGAGTCGTCTGCTTGAGACTATTGTATTGTAAGAAAAGACTACGTCAAAAAATATATTGCATCGAATGCAAAAATCATTCTGACCTTTCATTAATCTTGTATACCATCTGCATTGCATCTCTGAGATGGGCATGACGGCTCCAATGGCCTGGACAAGACCGATGATTCCAAGAGTCGGATGTTGATGGGAGGGTGGGAACATGTATTTGTAGAGACAGGTTTCGTTTTCCTCTATGGATGTAATGGATTCGTCCAGAAATAAAATTTTGTATGTATACCCTGTAGCAAATATCACAGCATCGATCTGTTCACTTGTTCCGTCGGCAAAATGTACAGTGTTGTCTGAAAACTGGTAGATGTCTGGTCTCACTTGTACTGCACCAACCATAATGCGGAACGGAAGTTCGTCGTTTATCGTTGGGTGGCACTGTAACGCTCTGCGTAAGAGAAATGATATAAAAGAATATAGAAGAAGTTTGTCTAAATGAATGATACTTTAGAGTCATCTTAAATATTTATCTTGTTACTCAATTAAATCTATATACAATATATTTCAGAGAGCAACACTGAATTTATTCTCTTTTGGTGTTAAAGAAATAAAAGACAATGGAAAGACGATTTTAATTTTTTTCTTAATGATATCACAATGACGACATTATTTGTATAAAACTATTTGATTGTCAAAGCGATCATATTTCATATCAAAAATTAAGCATAATAAAAATAATAAAGTTATTTAAAATTTGTTATCGGTTCACAATTTACATTTACAGCCTTAGAGAAATATATGTACCCGGTTATAACGAACTCATATGATAAAACCGATATAATGAACTTAGGTCAAAGTCAAATGACTTTTAACATTTATGCCACCAGGTGTCTATACAAAGCATGGTTTTAAGATTATCTTAATTTGGCTCCCCTTTCTGCAAAATCCACATCTGGTTAGCGCAAGTTCAAGCCCCACTTGAGCTAAAGCCGATTTTTGTGAGATAGTTAGCCAGTTTACTTGCGGAAGGACGTTGGTATCTTTCCGGGTACATTGTAAACTGGGTTCCCTCCTACACCTATAAAAATTGACCGCCATCATAAAACTGAAAAATTGTTAAATGTGGCGTAACACACCACACAGAATTCCTCGAAATCGGGTCCACAGTTACCTCCCCTTCTTTTAATATGATCGTAATAACGAAGGCTGTGCAATAGCCCAACTAGCGCGTAAATCTTATTAACCCACATTTCTAAACGTTCTAAATCTTGGAAAGAAAAGATATGTGTTAAGGTTTGTGTAATATAGTCAAAACTTACCCATGAGCAGGTCGGAGTCCATATGATTCGTGTGCAAAGTTGAAGTTACACATTCTCTCGACACACCATTGTAAAGCCGAGTGAGGAAGTTTGAACAGAAATCTGTTATTCGCAAGGGCATCATTTGGGAATCCCCAAAATCCTTTTCTGCTTACAACCCAGGCTCCACGTCTTGTACTAATGAAAACCTGAAAATATAAATATTTGTGTTGAAATAAAACATGGACGACAAAGCATGTATTCAAGCTACATACAAAGCGGGACCGTTATTTCCGAGAAGATAAAAATATAAGTATTTTCCGTCAAATATCCTGTGTTTAGTAAACAACTGCCAATATTTTCGCGGGAAACACATGGATATCGTACTTAATAAAAGTCAAATTAAAGTAAAATGTAGATAAGATATGGACACAAACACCAGTCAAAAATTCGCACAATTATTTATCTAGGATAGTGGTGCAATAACACCCTCACACTCCCGAGTTTCCCCGCCTTTAATTTCTCGTTTAAACGGAGGAAGCAAGTACGTGCTTAACAATTTTGTAATCACTTTTCTCTTAATTAAAAGGCGGTAAAATGAATGGGAACTTACATTTGTTGAATTTCGCACTTTATGAATCGGAACTGAGTACCATTACATTCTGCATGCATGCGTACTTTCAATCACATTATAAAATAAATTATATAGTCAGAAATATATATAATTTTGTGTATCGGAAGTCTCCGTATTCGATCAACGATAAACTAAGAATGTGGATTTACAAAAAAATCTTATTTTCCCCCCTATCTAACCCTGGCATTTAATTGCAAAGATACAGTTACTTTGGATGGATCATTGGAGGGGCAGCATTCGTCTCGCACAGATAGGGTTCGGGTTAGAGTCCTTGTCGTGTCGACACAAGACATTAACGTCTCGCACATACGGGGTATGTATACGGTCTATTTTCCAAAATAGGAATGCACAGGTTAAAGGTGACCCCATGTATTACTGCAGCTGTAGGCCTAATATTTTTTGTTGCCGAAAACAAGTCTGTCACCCCTATTATGATTCAATATAGACTTGCCGTGTTTGTAAATATTATGTGCCGATTTATCGTGGTAGACATATAGCGATAATTCCTACACCGAACATTTAAAGTAAAATTCAAAGATCTTTTGGAATCAAACTTAAAATGGCAGCCCTGCGTCACGGAAAGTATTAAATTTGTATAATTTATAGCGCGACTTGTGCATATAATTATAAGTGATAAAAATCAAATCACATAACTTAACACAATGCTTATTTGGCAAAGTATTGTGTACTTGCAGTTGTAGGTATACATATACATATGACCGAGTTTAAACAGAGCACCCCACCCAGAGACACAAAACTGGAACCTGGAACTATACTACTTTCGAATATTGGTCGGGTTATACAGATATCAGTATAAACAAGTTCAAATCTAGGCATTTTTAAAGATACACTTACCTGTGAAGCCGAGTGACTGAGGTCAACCGCAATATCTACGGCGGAGTTTCCAATCCCTAAGTGACAAACGAGATACAACATTACTAGGACGTATTTAGAAATGAAACCGAACACTTAAAAGATAATTAATTTAATCAACTGATTAATAAATAGATGAATAAATGAATAAATGGATAAATGAATAACTAAATAGATGAACAGATAAATAGATAAATAGATAAATAAAAATAAACATAATTTGAATTACTCAGTTTTCTTAATGCTACAACAAACAGATAGATAAATAGATAAATGAAATTAGCAAATATTTTAAATTATTCATTTCACTCAATGCAACAACATAGGTAAATAAAAATAAGCAGAGAATTTGAATTATTCATTTTTCTCAGTGCCTTATTTCTTCTCTGTTTATTATTTTCATTTACGTTATGGTCAATTCTTTTTTTCTCTTAAACGATTTGAATTAATCTTTTCGGGGTTGGGTGGGGCTGGTGTGGTGGTGGTAACGGTTAGGGAATGATTAAAAAAAAAATTGACATGTAAGTAATATTATTTACGGAATATTCTCCGGATCACTTTCCTTCCCCGCGTTCATTTTATCAATTACTATTTTGCTGTACTCGAGATATAAAAATGATGCGCAAAACAAAGTGCTGTAAAGAAAACTTGATTATTTTTTTAAATCAGGATAAGAGATTTATTGTCCGTTTTCATTTGAATTTCAGTAAATAATTGTCTTTAATTTATATACATCACTATGGAAAATTACTTTTTAAAATGTTCATTACGAAATCGTGTATGTAACAATTTTGATAGATCTTATGGTAGATATCCGTCTCGCAATCAAGCGATCTCGAATCAACTCTAAGATATTTTGACAGTTCATTTACCAATATAGTTCAAGGCGAGTATAAAACTTTATGATCCTTCGACTACAACTACTGGCTAAGCCATAACAGTGAAAATTCTTAGTAAAATATAAAACAATAACAAAATAATGTTTTATTTATACATCTTTGGTCAGTTAATGTTTAATGTTTATGATGTAATACTCAAACTTACGCACCGGGAAAGTCCGGATCCGGTTGGTGTTTAGCTTCCACAACTTAGGTGATTGAAACTTACAAAATATTTCATTGAACAAAACAAAGGTATAATTATGACAGTGACATACTTATGTATGCAAACACGAAGAATCTGGAATAGTCTTAAACACAATCAGTCCAGATTCAAATCGTCTGCATACTGCCATTTTTTTTTTTTGGCTCCGTGGCGAAGTAGTTAGAGCATCGCGCTTTGAACCATGGAGTTTCTCATTTCTGGTCAATGCAGGTTCGAGCCCCGCTGGAACCTAAGCTGATTTTTGTGAGGACGTTTGCCATTATACTTGCGGAAGGCTGATGGTCTCTTATCCTGTAACCGGGTTCTCTCCTCCACCATTAAAAACTGTAGGCCGCCACCATATAACTGAAAAATTGTTGATTGTGACGTAAATTCAAATTAAGACTGGGGGAGGGGGTGATATTATGCTAAAGGGCGGGATACATTGTTAATTTGTCTGTATACTACATTGTAACATATGCTAGATATAAAAATGTTAGTCGCTGAAAATAAGAAAATAAAAAGATGAATGAATAAATAAGTAAATGAATAGATAGATAGATTATCATAGATAATAAATGAATACGTATATAAAATAATTAATTTAACTTAACGAATAAAATTGCGCTTACCAACCACAAGAACACGTTTTCCAGTAAGTGAAGAATTATCTCTATAATTATGAGAATGCATTTGAATCCCTTTGAATGAATCAAGTCCCTTAATATCTGGCATATAGGGAAACGTGTGATGTCCTGTACAAATCAACACGCCGTCAAAAGTGTCCGTCGTTTCTGACGTCGATTTGGCGGACTGATGTGTAATGTTCCAACGTCCTGTTTCGTCGTAATCTTTGGATTGTTTCACTTGGACGACTGACGTGTTGAATCTGATGTACTGTAACAAATTAAAGTTTTCTGCATATAATCTAAAGTATTTTAAAACATATCTATGTGGCATAAACGTTGGGAAATGTTCAGGTGGCGGAAAGTCACTAAATGCCATCATTTCCTTGCTTGTGTTAATAACGCACGATTTATACACGCTTCCTTTCCCCTCCTTGGGGTGTTCCGTGTAATTCCACAGTCCCCCAATGTCATCCTCCCGCTCAAAGCAAACTGGTTCTAGTCCCTCCTCTAGACATGTTTTAATTGCCGCTAGCCCACTGCATCCCGCTCCAATGATGGCTATCCGCTTCATATTGACTGCTTCTGTTTCTTAAACTCAAAATGCAGCAACGTCTTCTTTGGGACTAAGAAGTGAAGTGTAAGTGTATCAAGCTGGCCAGTAGTTTATTATACATGTGCAACGAGAAATTTATAACCGTCAGCTGAATCGTCATGCGCATTCACTGACCATTTGTTTACGCGTTAGTAAGCACACTCTACACTTGTCAATTACACCGATGCGGGTAAGGCATTCTCATCTTATCTAACCCTGATTTATTAAAGAAAATTTTTTAAATGTGTCGGCGAGTTTGAATTTCTGTGGTGTCTATTCGTTTTATTTAAATATATATAAAAACAATAGAAGGAAAGACAAATATATACTGAAATTTCTTAACAAACAGTACACGTTGATTAACGAAAGGGCAGTGTGGCTAAATTTAAAGTTTACTTTAAATAAATTAAATGAAAATTGTCAAAATACTGCATTATGAACCAATGTTTATCCATTTTGTGGATATTCGAGATTTCACAAGACAATATATGGAACAGTAGATGGAAAATTATGATATCAATTTATTTGCTTTGTTTCAAGAATTTTTTCAAGAATTTGATAAATTGATCATATCTATCTATCTATCTATCTATATATTTATCTATCTATCTATCTATCTATCTATCTATCTGTTTGTCTGTCTATCTATCTATCTATCTATCTATCTATCTATCTATCTATCTATCTATCTGTCTGTCTGTCTGTCTGTCTGTCTATCTATCTATCTATCTATCTATCTATCTGTTTATCTGCCAATAACTGCTTTATGATAACCTTAGTACGTGTATGCTAGGTGAAAAGAACGAAACAAAAAAAATAGAAATCTAAATAAGATTAAATTGTCTGTAATTGTTCAGTTTTATTGCACGTGGACGAATCCCAATTTACTCATTTCTACAAAAAAAAATACTTAAATGGTTTCAATTCGAGTCCTTGGCCTACATGTTAGTCAAATGACTATGTAACACTACAAAACGTCTCGTTCTGAAATTAGCCTAGGGTAGATATAAATTGCTCTGCTATTACATAAAAATTTGGACGTATAACTAAAGCAGGTCAACTTATCACCACAGTAGGTCACATATGACCTGAATACTTTATATATATATATATACTTATATATATATATATATATATATATATATATATATATATATATATATATATATATATATATATTGCATAGTGCCCGCCACTTTATACAAGAATATAAAGGAGCGACGTGATTGTATTTAAAAGAGCAAAATTTTGTTTCTCCATTTTTTACTATAGAAATTGGTATACAAGGACACAAAAGAGATATACAGAGGCATAAAAATTCTTCAATTCCTATACATATTGTGAAAATTTCTTCAGAAATCCGAGTTTGGCACTTTTTCACTTGCATTTGTAAAGCTCATTCATAGCATTTGTATATGAATGCCACACTGGACCTGACTTCATTTTCACAAAATATTATAATAAAGGAATATAAGATTTTTTTTATGACTGTGTATAGCTCTTATTTGTTATTGTACATCAAGTACAAGTAGTAAGTGTAGCAAAAAATCGAAATAATTTTTGGGTAAACACAGTTAATGCCCGTTACACGTTGCTCTCTCTCTCTCTCTCTCTCTCTCTCTCTCTCTCTCTCTCTCTCTCTCTCTCTCTCTCTCATAAACATGTATACAGACATGCACTATTCAACTTATAAATAGGAGATTAAAACTTTAAATAATTAGACAACTAGCCTACTTCTATCTTAATTTTTGTGCCATCTGATAAACCTATAAAAAGTGTCGCTTTATTTAGTAATTGGGGTTGTTTTCGGGCTTCTGCATAATTTGAATCAGGTACATCTGTACTTACCAACAGATTAAGTATAACAACAGACACTGGGGTGTGTACACCTTATAAAATTTGAAATCGCAGAAAAGTTTTGTAAAATTTTAATTTAACGGGATAAAACATACCACATGTGTCAGGGATGGCATGATATGTCATCAATCAAATTTTATTTGAGTTCGTGCACCATTGCTTTGCAAGAATCTTTTATTTCATAGCTAATGTTGCGGCCGTGCACAATAATTTACGTCTTCTTTTATGCATAATACCTACCGACTGCTAAAAGCCAAAACAGCTAAACGCTCTGTGTGAGAAATGAGTCACCAACTATTCGGATGAAATCTAAGATCGAGATCTCATTACAAAAAACCTCTCTGCATTAGCACACATCCATAACAAAGTTCAAAATTTGTTGCTGTTTTTCATTAATTGGTGACGTCGAGAAAAATCGTGGCGGGATGCAAAACACTGATTGTAAAACGAAAAACCAATTACGGGTAATAAGTTAACGCTACGGATGTGATTCAAAAAGTATTTGATAAAACATATATATGTTCGTTTTGAATTGTCAGTGCAGCGAAAATATGTTCCAACAGCTCAACAATCAAAATACACAAATGTCACTGCCACTGCCGCTACTTCAGCCAGCACCACTGAGACCACCACTGTTCTTATTATTTATAATTTATTTATGTAATGATGATTAGAAGTTTTACTGTATCGATGTCATTCATAACATTTAACGTTTAGATGTCTGTTTTTGGATAACGTGGGTTGACCAACAGTACATTTACGGCATGCACATATTCAGGAAATGCGTGCATCGTCTACAGTTTCGTGTACATATTTATATACTTCTGGTGATTTTTTATATAAAATATGCAGAAATCTATCCGGAACGTAATTGGAAATTGTTCAAGGTACATCTACAGTCGGTCAATTTTGTTGGAGCAGCTACATATTTAATTACGGAAGCTAAGGAATGCGAGAGAGTGTGGTCAGCTTGACCAGCTGGTTATATATTACATTCATTATCATTAATACACTGACATTCATTACACCGCTGTCATTGCGCAACGGATTACGGGAAATATAGTTCTTTTGAAAGCTTTATAGGCCTAGTCAGTGATGCATTAAATGACTTACGCTGTACAAAATTAGCAGATGCGGAAAGGGACGGATCCGTAATAGATGGAACTCTTTAGTGATGAAAATAAAAACAATACGAACAGGAAGTTAAATTTATAAATTTGAAAGGTATGCTATGTAAAGGTATGTGTATTAAGTTTGGCACACATGTGAATACCATTCAGTGTTGACAATGGGTACCGGACTTGCTGTCTACACTTTACTCTCTTGATCTCCCTAACTATCTTTATAGGTTAGGAACGAGTAAGATAGGGTTAATTAGTGTGAATCGGACAACACATACTCGTAAAAATGTGTATTTATAGACAAAACAATATGGAAGTAAAATGGGACCGACACAAACCCAATATTGAATCAGATATCAGATTTACAAATAAATGACTATAGATCTTACAATGAATGCATAAATGAAAACAAATAAAAACATGTTACAACTTGCCGTTTCATAGTACAGTTAAGGATAAGTTAAGCCTTTACAACTTCCGTTCCGGTCCAAACACGATGAACTATGAAAACTATCAGCTTCCCAATATCTTTATTCAACTAATGATTTTCAACCATTCAGGTTCGAGCCTCGCGCAAACCTAAGCTGGATTTTTGCTAGAAAATTTGCTAGTTTACTTTCGGAAGTTCGACAATCTCTTCCCGGGTATATTGTAACCGGGCTCTCTTCTCCATTAAAAACCGACCGGCACCATATATATATCTTACTGAAAGATTGTTAAGCGTGGCATAAAACACAATTGCAGACAAACAAACCAATATTGAAAAATAAGAGGAAGTTGAGTAAAAGTTGCTGACGAGTAAATATTATCTTGGAGCGAGAGGACCTGGAAAGTTATAAGATAAACCCAGAGAAAACAATATTACAAATTATATGACAGTCGGAAGTGATTATTTGACAAGATGACATAATCAGACAACGTATGGCGTTAATATTTGACAACTGGAGACATACGCCACCATAATAAAATAATTCTCAAAGTGACAGTTTGTGAGTACACAGTGCAGTGTCTTACAAACGCCCCATATCGCTTTGACTTTACGAATTACCTTGAAAACAATGAAATAACACACACACACACACACACACACACACACACACACATGCGAAAAAAACACTCAAATTTCACAAATTTTCGACCACTTGGCCTTTATCAAGTGAAAGACGACAATAACATTTGCACTGAAGCTTTGTATTGTGCAGACTTAATACTATGTAACTGATACACATATTGTCGTCTTTCACTTGATAAAGGCCAAGTGGGGGAACATTTGTGAAATTCTGTTTTTTTGCGTACAAATTTACTCATTTGTAATTCTATAATGCATATAAACTTTTTAAATGGTTAATTTATCCAAAATATTTGGTAACTTTTAAAATGTGAATAGAATAGATAGTTTAACCCCACTCTTGATGGACAGGAAGTCCATGGCTACAATTTTTAATACCTAAACAAATGTAGGCCGAAAAACAGATACCCTTGCTGAGAAACATCTTCTTATTTGAGCGTCTGCAATGTATCTAATTATTTTCTGTTTTCCCCTATAACAAGTCCTCTTTTTGTGCAATTTTTTTATTTATCCGTGAATTCTACTATATTTCTTTGTCACCATTTAAAATGACTGCTCCGAGTACGGTCATTTTGTATATAAAAGCGAAATATCGATAATAAGGGTATAACAATTGAAACGACTGACGTCAGCATATCAAATTAAAAATTTCAAATCATATATATTTTGATCAATGAGGTTTACTCTGACGATAATATTAATACATATATATGCCAGAATTCTGCAGCGAAAGCATTGTAGTCATATGTTAAGTAATGGATGTTATCTATATCATAATGATAACATTAATTAAGTCCAATAGTCCTGTCCTATGACGGCAAAAATCCCAAAGGAAAGTATCGGAAATTAAACATGTAACATGAGGAGGTATCCATGGAAATCACACAGATCCATCTTAAATGTCCATTTTACATTCAGCAATATACTAATTCGACGATAATCGTTTCCATGTAAAACATTCAATTTGGCATTTGTAATATCAGGAAATAAACGGACCAAATGTTTCCGGACAAGAAATGATAAACGTCTGTCAAAGAGACTCTTGTAAGAAGGTGATTGACATTAAACATAGCAGCAGCTTGATGGACATAATCATTTATAAGAGTAATACTTCGTTGCCATAGGCAAGTATGATTAGTGCTGGAATCTGGAGGCTATTTTTATATATTTGTATTTGCCGGATCATTGCCATATTAGTATTGTTATGACATACAGTACGTAACAATGAAACCATTTCGTTATGGATGTATTTCAATAAAAAACGTAATCGTCCATTGAATTCAAAAGAGCCAATGTAAGCACGTGCACACACACACACACACACACACACACATATATATATATATACTTATGCGTATGTGTGACTAATTCATGTACCCTGTTATACCCAATAACGTTTGTGCGGGACTGTTGTTTCTACTAGTGATGGAATGATGGTAGCAGACGATATCCCGCAGAAACGTCGTTTCAACGGTACGATTATGTAGAGTTACGTTCCATCACCATTGGAGATACAAGTACCGCACAAACGTTATCGGTTACCACGTGGTACATGAATTAGTCCCATTCTATAATGACTGAAAATAATTTTCATTTAAGCTTATAGATACTTGTGTAATAGAGAGAACCGATCAAGGCCGTTCGCAAAGCAAACTTATTGATTAGAAATTACCCAAAGTGCATCACTTTACTATCATCTCATCTTCTTTCTCCAGGACCTACCAAAAATCAACGTTCCAAAAACGCTTTCACGGAAATAAATTCCTCATTGACCACTGGCAACTAAGTTATACGACAAACGCGACGATTTCGGCTTTCCCATTGTAAATTTTCCACATTTAAGTAGTAACATCACACAGTCACCCGCATATAGAGTTTATATTTCACAAATGATCCGATATGTCAGGACGTGTTCAACATATGAACATTTCATATACAGATGTAAACTACTCACTGACAAATTATTGACACAGGGATATCGAAAACCGCGTTTGATGTCAACGTTCCGCACATTTTACGATCGGTATAATAGTCTTGTTTGCGATTACTCTGTTTCACTGGGTGAAATGTTGAGTTGCCTTTTCGTTGGCGGTTGTTGAGACTTCTGTACCAATTGTGACGAGGATTCGTTCCTCACGTATTTCATTTGGACTTGACTGTGGACTCACAGCGGGTGTGATCGGTCGACAGGGGATGCTTACTCCTCCATGGCACCTGATCCCACCTCTTGATTTCCAGAGGCACGTGTTTGTCCATTTTGGCCGAATTTGTATATGTGTTCTGGACATCCTTAGGAATTATACTTTGGTATCTGAGATGTTTTGTATTGATTTTCGTTTTCTAATTTTGACGTCATAATTTGACTGTTACGTCATTTTGCGGGAAAGGTGTTGTCGACCTGCTGATGTCGTTTAGATTCCCGATGAATGCTTTTTCCCCACGTGTGTAAAACAAGGAGCTACGCTCTCTTTCAAGGTATTGCCTTAGTTCATATCATATTTCAGCTAAGATAAAGATCAGACAATATAAAGGGAAATTTGAAGTTGTACACATAACAAGCATTGCCATGAATGAAATACACATCAGAGAACATTCGCTGTCATTTCTATGTTTCCTGTGATCAACGGCACTGGCGTCGCATGATTTTCGGTTCAATAGACGGAAATAGTCTACCTTGGAAAACAAAATTTTAATGTAAACCGGAACCGGAAATGTGTTGAATTATGTATGAAACACCTGCAATAAAACACTACAGCCTGCCTTGTAGTTATATGCTAGAAAGAGGTGCCATTATGTTACAAACATTTTTTATTTCTCTGACCCAGACCTGAGTGTTCCTTTTGCAAGCGGATAGTAAGTATCTGGCATGTTTCACGTGATACCCTAGAGCTCGAGACATTCGGTTTTAGGTTCTTTCGGACAACGCTTCACGTCAAAAGCAAATCATGGACTATTTAATTCATTGTGTGCTTTTATTTTTAAGTTTAAAAAAGATGTAGAAATGAACTGTTTTATCTATACATGTACATATGTACATATAAAATATCTGCATGACATATTGGCCTACTTCCAAATGTACGAAATATCTCACCCCAATGCATAATTTATTGTAAAATTTACTTAAAATAGAACATCTGCTATTAACAGCACTAAACTGATACCCCGAAGCGGTTGATACTAGGAGAAATAATGCAGGATGAAATATAAGAAAATTTTGATAAAGTTTTTACTTGATAAATTTCACAGGTCAGACGTTAGGAAATGAAAATCGCTGTTAATGTGTTGAATCCGTCATATATTGTTCTCATTCTGAAAACCGTACCCGTCTTGACAGTATGAGAAATGTATGTTTTGTACTAAAAGCTACCCCATGCATCCAAACGACCTGTGCATTGTACTAATCTAGTCTAGTTTCGTTTAAATTTATATACTGCGTAGAAAATTAAAAAAGAAACACTTATACCTGTATCATACTTAACTCTTACTAGTACATTTGGTAAATTGAATTGTGTTTTAATTTAAATTCGAAAGTGTTAATCATTTTTACATGTATTTGCTGCTTAGCTAAATTGGCTTCATTTCGGATGTTCTTATTATTATTAAGACATCCACGATTACTAGCGAAGGGTTGGTTAAAAAGAGCGCTTACCTGGAATACGAAAGGTTCCGGGTTCGATTGCCGATTCCTGGTCATATTTCAGACACATTTCAAAGAGCTGTGTCTATTCCTTCACCAGGTACTCGGAATGCGAAGTTCAAATATCGCGAGTCTTTATGATTTAAGACGCTTTAACCAGTGCAACATGGTGTGTATATTTAGCAACAATGATCCGATATGCCGGAGCCTGTTCAATATGAGAATATTTCATATACATAGGCCTGGCAAACTACTTGATGATATTGTGTTCACAGAACTTCCAGGAATCACAATTAATGTTAACATTTTTGCAAATTTTTGTTCGCTATAATGATCCTGTTTGTAATTAGTGTTTCACTAACTGAAATGTTGAGTGAACCGTTCAATAGTCGTTGTTAAATCTGGAGAATCTAGAAGTGGGACAAGAAACCTCGGAGGATTGAAAACTTAAAGATGACCAGTTACAACCACCGTGACAAAGCAGCCATATTCCTCAAGCATTGTATCTGAAGTCACTACATGTATTTGAATGGAAACATAACAACCCTCATTTACATGAGAATTCAAAAATTCTACTTAACTTTTTTATCTTATTTTCCTTTTATGTTTGGGTATATCTACTGACTAAAACATCGTTTGTGACAAAATATTTGAGGCGTAATAACACTTGCATACAATATAAAAAATCTCAAATACAAAAGTATAAATCTAAAGGATGTCCGGGATATAAATACAAATCTGATAAAAAATTGACAAACATGGACCTCTGGAAATCTAGAATTGGAATTAGGTGCCATGGAGACGTAAGAATCCGCTGCTGTTACACCCGCCGTGAGTCCACAGTCAAATCCAAGTGAAATACGTGAGGAACGAATCCTCGTCACAATTGGTACAGACGTCTCAACAACCGCCATCAAACGGCCTTTCTTATAAGAAGTGCGGGATGGAAAATACTTTATTTCAGAATTAAAGACGAAGTCTAACTGACAGAAATGATCGTCTTAAGCATTATAACTTTGGTATTATGTTTATAATATTCAAATTCAAATGAAATTATTAAGGAATAAATCATGATACTAACGTTATTCCCAGGAATTATACATTTTTTATTTTAATTGGAATATTGTAAAGCAGATCTACAATAATATTATAATTTACGCAAACTTATTTACTTTAACAGCACTCTAATTTGCGCCTAAATTAGGCGCTATGACGCTTTAAAACTTGTGTACTAAAATGAACATGTGACAGTGTTCTGCAGAAGATGGTTGATGTCTGGGCACTGCAAAACCTGTTTGTAATTGAATAGCTTGGATGCTAGGTGTATAGCTATGTGAAATGCAACTGAACCTGGCGAACAAAATATTAAATATCCGGATAAAGATGTTTAGAAATTGTTCTCACAATTGTATTAGTAACCAAAGTCAGTATCGCTTAAATGATTTGAATAGTAATGTTACCACCCCCGCCTATTTCAAGTGTAAACGTCTGGAAATGTCTGGAAAAAAACAATGTATAGAATTTTATGAAAGTATATGAAACAATTTTTTCAGCTTGTATAATGCCATTTGTCTTTTGGAATTACATTTATATTTAATCCAAGCTCAGTTGATGAATTCTTATTTACAGAAACGATCGTCTTGACCATCTGTTTTGACCTATATTGCAAAGCTAAAACTTTGTTAATAATATTTGGAATTAAGTTATTAAATATTGGACAACCAAATGCCTACACAAGATTACGTTGCTGAACGCTTGAAATCGTCACTAAGGAAGTTTTATGGTCGTTACGGGGAACTTGTTACACAATATGAAGTACCCCTCTCAGGAATGATGAATAGTTTTCTGGAACACGATCATATATGGTGACTCCCAATCATAAACTAACTGATGCCATTTTCACCGACCTCTACCTTTTCACTGAGGTCGAAATGTTTCCATATAGCATTTGCGACGGGAGTGGTATACTGGCAGAGGATGCTGACTCCTTCCGGATACCTGGTCCTATCCTGTTTGGGATTCGCAATTGTTCTTCATGTTGAGACCATTTGTATATCTGACTTGTCGTGTTCTAATGGATTTAGAGTTTCTATTACCCATTGGTACTTTTACATACAGGTAGAAAACAAGAGATACATCACTTAAGTGGATACTTTAAACGCATACCAAAATGGAACTGAAATGAATATTATAAAAATACCGTAGAAAAAGAACATTTCGTGGGATTAGAATTTCGCTGTTTTAGAAATAAAACAAATTCATCGAAACTAAATTTCATTGAAATAAAAAATACATGTTTATAAAGGAATTTATTAATATTACTTGGTTCGACTTATGCATAATATTTTGTCATTTTGATGATGCTAATTAAACTCGAGGAAGTTACTCCGAACTCCGGAGTTATGGTTTTGAAAAAAAAGATCAAAACAAATGCTTATGATTGTCATTTCTGTCGATCAGACTTCATCACAGTTTTCGAAATTTAAATAGTTACATGTATACATGTAACAGAAAGTTGTATCCCGTTAGACCAAAAAGTACACCTACACTTATTGTCAAATATTATAAACATAATACCAAAGTTATAATGCTCAAGACGATCGTTTCTGTCCATTAGACTTCATAAGTTGAGCTCCAATTCAAAATGTATGTGCATTTTCTAAAGAGAAAGTGGTATCATACAAGGACAAATAATAAATCTAAAAGTATAGCCGAAATCCGTCTAAGAGTACCCACTGTAAAAAGATGACTATCTTAGCTTTAGAAAACGTTTGGAATTTAAATGGTGTTATCAGTGCCAAATATTACTTTAGTATAAGATTATCAGCTGGTATCGAAATACCAGGTACTAGGTTTATGTATCAAATCTGACTTGAGAGTAAGCACGGTAAAAGATGATTACTGTAAGGTTCGTATTTGAATAGACGTCTTTTTCTGTTTGTGTTTTGCCTTTCTACCATTCCTCTAATTAAGCCATTACAAGATTTCCCTCTGTTTAGCGTTCGATGATAGTTTGGTTTTGAGATGATAAAAATCAGAAAAAAAACCACAAACATCTTGTGAAAAATGTGGAACTTAGCCCTACAATGAAGAGTAAAGCATGAACATTTATTTTTATCATTGTGAAAACTTTTATTTGATAGGTTATTTATTGATATGTGCCAAAGATATGTTTTATGAGGTTAATTTTGTTTTTCTTTTATCAACACATTAGGAAAATACTTAAATGTCCATTAAATTGCATTTGCTCTCCTAAAATATCCTGTGTTTTTTCTGTCGTTTTGTATTTTTTCCTAAACGAATGATAGGTTTTTATCTTAAGGGTGGACGCTGAACATTTTTAAAAATCTTACTCTAGTGTTTTCCGGTTATTCCCAAAACATTGGGGGAAATTGTGATTTTTATGTTTTCATATGACGATTGTGGATCTAAAAATATAATATGAGAATGAGCACAGGCAACTCTTTTTGTTTCCAAAGCAAAACATCTACAAAATTAGAATTACACATTCAGACGGAATTCTTTGTTTTCTCGAATTTAATTGGTCATGTCGTAAGGACTTTTTTCTCAGCCGCTGGCTCATATTATCTCAATTACTTTGATAAAATATAGATGAATATGGAAGAAGAAATAACGAACAGAATTTTGTACGATTCTGTGAAAGAAATGAATGGGACTGATTCATGTACCACGTGATACCCGATAACATTTGTGCGGTATTAGTATATCCAATGGTGATGGAACGTAACTATACGTAATCTTCCCGCTGAAATGTTGTTAGCGTGGGATATCGTCTTCTAGCGTCATTCCATCACTAATAGAAACAATAGTCCCACACAAACGTCATCAGGTATCACGTGGTACATGGATTAGTCCCATTGAGACATCATTTATTTACTGCAGACTGCTTAGATGAACTTAATTTGTTTTCATAGGACTTACAAACCTTTTACACGCTTTAGCTCTTTTCACTGCGTTTACCTAAGCTGAGGATGCTAGTCTTGATATGAATGTTTTGGTTGATCAATTTTCGGTTAAACCAAAACATTATCCAAATTGTTTTACATCCCACCAAGACTTGTTACTTATATGGATATGTCATCAACTATAGGTGAATGCCACATATTTTGACCCGTGCTATGGACTGATGCCAAAAGCAAGTAGAGAGTTATTTAACTTGTAATGCCTGTATTGACACTAAACCTCTGTTTTAAGTCTCGTCCGAAAAACCTGTGACTTTGACTTCCGATGTTGAGAAACTGGCGAAAGAACAGTCAATATCTTTTCATTTTTACGGTCCTGGGTATGTCTAGGTATCGGGAATCGAACCCAGGATCTCCCGTTTGCAAGTCGAAGGCTCTGCTATTAGATTACCTCAAGTACTGTAAATCCGGATTTATTCCCGAGAATTTTATTGACGCGTTATTTCGAGAGAGTTCATGTTTGCGAAAATAAAATTATCGCGTTATAAAGTATGATAATAGTAAGAAGAAATGGGCATACGAAATCGTCCAAATATTATTTCACGAATAAATATAAAACTTGTGTATCGCGAATATAAATTCCCATGAAAATTTCCGGATTAACAGTATTGAGTAAATTTTTATGAAAATCTGCCAGAGAGGACCTTGAAAAGAAATGCAATTAAAATTCTGTGAAAGGACATGCCAGGATTGTCAGAGTGATGACGCAAAGAAATGTGGTGGTGGTGTTGTTGTTGATAGTTTGCTCACTGATACGTACATTTGGTATTATAAAAATTTAGGAAAATTACCCTCCAGTGAAATATGTCATCGTATTTACTTCTTCTGTTGTTTATCAAGAGTCTAGGGTTACGTATTCTTCGTGCAAAACTACCGAGACGGCTAATTTAAAGTTCAAGAAGTTTAATTATCTCGCATTGTATGGTAACACTATTGAAATGTTTGTTTACAAACTACGCACTGTGCATTTAGTGCCCCTTTCAGAACCACCTGTCTTACATATATAATGTCGTAATGATATTAACGGTTGCTTTGTACTAATCCACAAAAAGATACACAATAAATTGTTGTGGTTAAAGATTATCATAAAATTTGTTCATTGCGGTATATAATAGAAACAGTAAACCATTGTCTGCTCCAAGTACAACCATTTCATACAAAGAAGCAGTGTATTTGAATATAAGCTATCCTCAAACCTGTAAAGAGATATCCCTAGATCGGACAACCTGCGTTCAGTAATATCTATCTATCTATCTATCTATCTATCTATTTATCTAACTGTCTGTCTGTCTGTCTGTCTGTCTGTCTGTCTGTCGATACACATTCTGTTGATCTTTTGATAGATAATGAAACCTCGTTATTAAGACCAACTGACTGATTCGGTTTGACTAGCGAGATGGTCTCTTTATGAGAGTGTCCCGATTGATTTTATATTTGAAATTCATTTGAAAATTTCGATGTGGTTTCCTAAGCAATGTGTTATTAAGTCAATATTGTGCTTGATATTTGATTTATTTAAACAGATTGCATCCTTCGGGATCCAAGGTCCATAGTAACTGTTACTAGCACACACACACACACACACACACACACACACACACACACACACACACACACACACATATATATATATATATATATATATATATATATATGGCAATTGTGCAATTAATACTGAAAATGTAACACACATGAAACATGAGTATTGATATAAATTCCTGTCCAGATTTGCAAAGTAGGTTTATGTATATCTATAAAGATATATTTCGTAACCAAAGAAGGAAGTTTTGTTCATTTATCGTAGTTACATATGTTTCGGCATATACTACATGAAACAGAGACCCTGCTCTTAAAACTATTTGTAAATAAAAGCCGGATGTTTCCATGAACGATTATTGACCCTTGGAAATGTAACCCAATATACACTGCATGTAGACATGCTTTCAATACATGTTACCAAATTTATTTAACCGGTTAACCTAAATAGTGAATTCGTTTACACGTAGACCAATCTATGACGATATGTGTAACAAAGCAAGAAAAACAAAGCATTTTCTGAAGCAAAATATGTTTTAGAAAAATATGTACAATAAACGATTACTTAACTTCCCAAAGAAGTTGTCAGTTACTTGACTGCGCAGTTTAAAATCACCTTCTTTACAAGTCAATATTTCAAAGTGCTAAGGCGATATCTGTTTTATTGGACAAGTCAAAACCCGTGACAATACCGAAACTGTCTATACGATTAACGGCTTTATTTTGATCATGTCTCAATAGGGTACCTCAATCAACCAAAATTTAAAATTGATAGAAGGATTTACAAAATGTCTTAAAAATATGAAATCGATCATATGTTTAAAGAAACGGTGAGACGAATGCATTGTTTAAATAGAGGTTCTTACAACGAATGTTAGTTGAGTATCATGTTTATCTAACACAAAATGGTAAATTTTTAAAATTTGAAAATTAAAAAATAAAAAAATTAGCTAACTAGAGTTAGAAAAACAAGATAATCAACTTACACGAGTGTTTCTACCATAACTAAAAACAAAAATGTGTAATATGGTATTGCATCATATTTAGACGTACTCGGACATCCGTGAACCTGTATCTCCCTTCGGTTATATTTTTTTTTTCAGATTGCTACAGTATGTCAATTTAGGAAACCCAACATTGCTAGAGACTTTAATAACGACACTCTCTCTCCCCCTACATTTTTTTCAATAACGGCTCGGGTTTAAAGTTTAATTCCTCGGCATATAAAAGGGTTGGAATATTTAAATAACACTGTTGTTTATTTACATGTTTTATCAACTGAAGCCTTGTTTAAACAACCGTTAGGGAAGAATATGAAATTATTATTATTATATACCCTGATGGCGTTTTCAATTTACTTAACATTGGATGAAAAGGTGTAGTACCCTACCATATATGCCTGGAACGTGTTTTGAGGTTCCGGGACTACTTTTTGTATTCATATGTTATATTCAAACGCGCTACAACGATGACTTTTTTTATATTATTGTTATTTGTTGTGAATTCAAACAAAAATATTATAAATGGGACTAAGTCATGTACCACGTGATAACTGATAACGTTTGTGCGGTACTAGTATCTCCAATGGTGATGGAACGTAACTCTACGCAATCTTCCGGCTGAAATGACGTTACCGTGGGATATCGTCTGCTAGCGTAATTCCATCCCTAATAGAAACAATAGTCCCGCACAGACGTTATCGGGTATCACGTGGTACATGAATTAGTCCCATTATGGCAATGCTTTCATTGATAAGTATATACAATAAACATAATGTTATTTACGTCATCATTGCTGGTGCGGAAAAGGACATCGGTAGCTCGGTCTTTTTCCGTGCTAAGAACTCGTGCGTAAATATTTCAACAAATACATTCAATAATCTATACATCGAGTTTACAATTATTGCAGATTTAAAGAAAATTATATCCAATATTATTTTTACCCTTTCATATAAACTATTTTCTTCAAAATTACTTACTTACTCATACTCAAGATATCCAATTTTGAAATTAGACTTTTATGACGTCTGGTAAAAAAAAAATACTTATAAAGTGCGTTTTCAAAGTTCTGTTCATTTCTTTAAAAATATGAAAATTCCGAAGGTGGTTTTCTACGGAAGTATGGACGGGATATGTGAAAATAAAAAATTTATCCCTTAAAAACTATGTCGTGCGCACGACTTAATATTTTTTTTTCTTTCATTTGTTATGTCGTGCGCACGACTTAATATTTTTTTCTCTCATTTGTTATGTCGTGCGCACGACTTAATAATTTTTTTACTTATTTTTTATGTCGTGCACACGACTTAATATATTTTTTTGCTATGTTTTATGTTGTGCGCACGACATATTAAGTCGTGCGCACGAGATAGTTATGTCGTACGCACGATTGTTGGTGTTTAATAAAGGTTATTGATACCCTTCATGGTTTAAAAAAATGTCCCTCGCCTATCCAGGGGTGGGGCGGGGGGGGGGTGCTAGGTAATTCCTATGAAAACTCTTGCTACATCAGAGATCTTGCAGAATAAATATCTGATTTAGCAAGAGTTCCCATAGGAATTAGGGACTAGGGTGCTTCATCTACCCTTAATAATTGTGTTGAAATTGAAAAATATGATGTTAAAGCTTTCGCAACTTTGTATAATTCATTTTCAGTGTTATACAGTACCCATGGATCATATACAATGTACGCAATAATACAAAATACGTGTATAACTAAGTGTTCACGTGGCGGAAGTAGACTAAGTGTTGGTATTTTATTGTTGTTTTCTTGGAGCCTACATAAACGTTATTAATCATTTCAACTATCCTTTAAATTTCATCGATATCCGTCTTACATCTAAGAAGATTATTTGTAGTATTCACATCATGTCTCAAATTCTAGTTTAACTTTAAGACATATGTCGATGTGAGATGTTTGGTATTGGCTAATTAAGTCGTGCGCACGACATAACTATCACGTCACGTTCTTAAAAAAATAGAAGACCGCTACTGTGACATTTTAGTTATTTGTTAACTAAAGTTTTCGTATCGATAGTTTAAATTCTAAAACTCTTCAAAAGGTAAGATAGCCAATGTTTTTACAGTGCTTACACTTAGACTCATTTAGGTTTATTATTTCCCCTTTTATGAAACCACTTTCTTATTCAGAGATTTAAGTTTTTTTTTTAATTTTGAATAGTTTTCGCCACACTCCAAATATTCTCCGTTATATGGTGGCGTCCAGTTTTTTAATGGTGGAGGAGAGAATCTTACGATGTACCCGGAAAGATACAATTGGTTTTCCACAAGTAAACGGCTAAACATTCTCATCAAAATCAGCTATGTTCCCGAGGAGTTCGAACCTGCTCTGCCCAGAATCCTTGGATGAAAGCGCGATGCTTTAATCACTCGACCATGAAGGCACCCATAAATTTGAACTCAACTGATGAAATCCTGTTGACAGAAACTACAGACTTGAGTATTTCATTTTTTTTTTGCGAACATATAATTGGTATTATGTTTATGATAGTTATTGGGTTTGTGACTGACCGTTCACTGAATTATGTTGAGTTGATCTTGTCCAAAATAGACCAACCTGATATATTTCCGTGGAAAATTAAACATTTAGTCATTGCTTATTACGATACTTATTTCGTCCAACACCATTCTGATTTTCAACATAAATACACCGAAGTTGATATAAAAAGATGATGGAATTTCTAATAGACAATATAATTGTAATATTTGGAGACCAGGGGTCTTATTCACAAAGAAACTGAAGTCTAAGATTTATACTTCAGTGCAACTCTAAGGGTACGTCCATATTCACAAAGAAACTTACCCTTACGCTTAAGTGTGAAATTTGTGCTTAAGTCTTAGACAACTCAGACCACTCTTTAGTATAACTTTATTGTCGTAACCAACTAAACAAATAATATAACAGCATGATACTGGACAAATTATTATTGTAGGATAAATTTATCGGGTACATATCTATATGTTTAAAAGTATGGCAGACGGTACGAGTCTATTTACACGGTCGTCGTGCACATATATGCGAAAAATCTATTTACACACCCATCGTGTATAGGCTATATATCTAGGCCTATTTCAGGGTGAGTCTATTACTATCAGCACGAACATGGTGCACAGATTCTGAAAATAATTTCTATTAACTTGTTCACAAGACTGACTGACACACATCTAAAAATAGTCTTATTTACCTATTGTCATGATCGTCATATTATCCATCAATTTGTGGTTTGTTCACAGAATTTGCGATTTTTAAAGTGCATGCAAATACTATTTTTTTTCAAGCCAGTTGTCTTAAAAATAAACAAAACATCTGCTAAACTGTCTGTGATGTCAAAACCCGAACGCTTGGTTCCTTTTGCACATTGTAGCCTATAATATCCGCTCGATTTTAGACAATGTCGGATGAATTTGGTGTTATTGTTAGCAGAATTTGTTTACATTTGTGGTCTCAACATGATTATTACTCCGTTGTACGAAAATCGTTAATGTATCGACAGTGACCGAAGTATAACAATTGAATTATTCGGGTTAGGTAAGACCAATACATTCTGGCATGGCATCACTTCAGCGGGTTCGATGAATTTAGGCCTTCGGAGGCGCAAATGTCCGTTGCAAAAGTAAATATTGGTCTTAAGTGTAATACATACAACCGGACTTAAGAGTACGTTTGTGAATATGTCTGAAGTGTAGACGTAAGGGTACACTTAAATGTAAGACTTACGACCAGACTTAAGAGTACGTTTGTAAATATGTCTTAAGTGTAGACGTAAGAGTACACTTAAGTGTAAGACTTATGACCGGACTTAAGAGTACGTTTGTGAATATGTCTGAAGTGTAGACGTAAGAGTACACTTAAGTGTAAGACTTACGATCGGACTTACGAGTACGTTTGTGAATATGTCTTAAGTATAGACGTAAGAGTGCACTTAAGTGTAAGACTTACGATCGGACTTACGAGTACGTTTGTGAATATGTCTTAAGTGTAGACGTAAGAGTACACTTAAGTGTAAGTCTTAGACTTAGAATTAAGTTTCTTTGTAAATAAGGCCCCAGGCCTTTCAGCGAACGGTCGGAATCCCCATGGGAACCAATTGTGTCACTTTATTGGCTGACCTGTTCCGTTATTCATTTGAATCAAGAGAATAAAAAGCTAGCGGTAGAATTTAATTTGACATTTAGGTATATAGGCGACGTTTTGTAAGTTAATAATGACATATGTCAATGCGATATATTCCATCGAATTAGAAATTAAAAACACATCAGAATCAAGCACACACGTTTCCTACTGGGATATTTACTTATTATAGACACGGACGGGAAATTAACAACCAGGCTATCCGAGAAACGCGATATTTTCGGCTTTCCCATCGTAATTTTTCCCGCAATAACCTACATATGGTATTTATATTTCACAAATGATCCGATATGTGGGGCGTGTTAAACAAATGAATATTTCATATACAGAAGTAAACTACTTACTGATAAGAGGGATATCGAAAATCGTGTTTGATCTCAACGTTCCGAAAGGGGTCCGTGTTTGTACAATATTTTCTCCGAACTTGACCTTTTCACCGAACTCGAGAGGTTTTCATGTAACAATTTCGACGGATGTGGGATGCAAACAAGAGAAGCTGACTCCTTCCGGACACCTTGTCCAACCCCGTTTGGGATTCATAATTGTTGTTCATGTAGAGACCATTGTTTATATCAAATTTGTCGTATTCCAATGGACTCGGAGTTTTGATTATCCATTTTACTTCGTGAATAACACCTTATATATTAAGGTTTATTAAATGCCCTTCTATTTTTATCGATCTTGTCATTAATAATGATGCATGTTTGTGACATATTTGATGGATACATTTTTCTATGGACAAACTGTTAAACCATCTTGTTTATTCTGTGTACTGTTTGATAAAAAGTAGAGACTATTGTCCTTGCGTACACGAATTCTTAAGTCTTGGTAAAATGCTAGTATTACTATCATGTTTCCACTTAATTATCATGTTTACACTTTTGGGTAAAACCCCCGGTAAATCAACAAGTGGAAACATGATATTACAAATTAAATCAATACAATACCTATAGTGAAATATACTGGCAATTTGGCCTTTAATAGGTGGTAGTCCACGGATTCGTCGCTCACTTCTTTCATTTAAATTTGATTGTGGAGTCACGGCGGATGTGACCGGTCAACAGGGAATGCTTTCTCCTCCATGGCACCTGATTCCACCTCTACATTTCCAGGGGTCCATGTTTGTCCAATTTTTACCAGATTTGTATCTATATCCCGGACATATTAAAGATTCATACTTTGGTATCTGAGATTTTTTTATATTTGTTTGTAAATTGTTGGTCATATTATTACGTCAATAATGATGGCAACTGGTAAAGATTATAGCCTTTAATTTTAATTTGATTCCACTACAGACACACTACTGTACGAATGACCAATTTGGGTCTTTCATGACACCTGTTTCCATCTCTGGATCCACCTGGAGTCCATGTTTGCCTACCACTCCTTTCTTGTGGATACTACAAAACGGATGACACACACACACACACACACTTGTATGAGTACTGGACTCTTGGCAGCATTTAACAAGAGGCACAAGAGGGCCTCAATCGCTCACAAAAAACCATCTACAAATGTGGAAAGAAGATCAAGAAGAATGTGAACATTGTAGGCTGATCTGACCAAGAAACAATATTGCAGTTTTAAAAAAATCATAAAAATATTCTTTTTATTCAGAATATTAAATTAAAAAGTTTGTACATGTAAAATTTAAATTTCAAAATAATTTTTATTATTTCATTATCATTTTATCATGCTGTTAATTTTATCTTTATTTTAGCATTTATTGTTATGATGATGATGATGATAATGATGATGATGATGATGATGAAAATAATGATGATGATGATGATGATGATGATGATGATGATGATACGTTTCATTATTACCTTGGTGGTCGTCGTCGTCCTTCTCTTCCCCTCCTCTTCATCATTGTCTGCAGCAGCAGCTTATCACTTTCATTATAATCATCATCATCATCATCATCGTCATCATCGATATCGTCGTCATCATCGATATCGTCGTCATCATCGACAGTAATTACTTACATTGTGCATACTTGTTGCTATGGCGTCCGGTAGCACGGTCAAGTTGAAATCATTTAATTATAACGTCCAGGTGTTTAGACAGGTGTCTGGTATCAGAAAACAGACATAAGATCATTGAAGTCATTAATCATACAACCTAGAGTTAATATGACCTTCACTTACACAAGAAAGATGAGTTTTTCTGTGCTCGTGTTTTACGACGTAATTTTGCAGTTTAGTTTCTAATTTTGGCATTATCTTGCTCGAAACGAATATTGTCCTGATATTTTATGGATAAAAGGGACTTTTATTTAAAATTTCTATGTTCTGTGTTCAATTTTTTTTCTCATTTTTTTTTTACTATTAAGGTTTGTGTATAATTGTTCTCAATTATGCCAAAATTAACTTATTGTGGCATTAGCTGTGTTTACCAAAAAGAAAATATTTCAATTTTTCTTACTTTTTATTACTTGTACTTGATATACAAAAAAATCAAAGCTATACACAGGCTTAAAATTTATATTCCCATATATTTTGTGAAAATAAGATCAGGTCCAGTGTGATATTCATATACAAATACTAAGTTTGAGTAAATCAGTTGCAATTGAAAAAATGTCAATCATGGGTTTCTCAAGCAATTTTCATAAAATATATAGGAATTTAAGAATTTTTATGCCTGTGTATATCTCTTATCAATCTAAGTATTAAAATGGAAAAAAGGAAAAAACACATCTGATACCCCTTTAATTTCTTCTTTTCTCGAGGATAACAGGTTTCCGAATATGTCATCTCCATTTGTTTCTGTTCCGTGAAGCTCTGACCAGTTAAAAAACCCTTATTTTATTTTTCCTTCTCAAAAAGTTCTTCTCCACGCGTCCTTTGGGTGTGCCCTTTTCCTCTACCCTTTCGTGTCCATGTAGCGACTACTTAGCTGATGTTGTTAGGGCGTTTCTTTAGAACGTGGCCTATCCATCTCCATTTTCTATTTCTAATACTACACCTAATTTTTCTCTACACCTGTTATATATTTCCGTCTTTTGTTTCTAATTTTTCTGACCAAATAAAATGTATTCACTGTTCAATATTTGAACCATGATGACCTATGTAATAAATATGAAAGCAACAAGATGAAATATAAATCGACGTTTCATATCACTATAAAATGAAAAATCTATTGAACTGATATCGAAATACATGTATATACATAACATAGGTCTAATATCTCTTCAGGCATACAACTTGGGAAGACTAAAAATGAACGTTTTCTGTGGAATTCCATGACGTAATTAATAAAGATACAAGGGATGCTTACTGCACTGGCACCTAATCCCACCTCTAGATTTCTAGAGGTCCGTGTTTGTACAATGTTCACCAGATTTGTGTATATATATATATATATATATATATATATATATATATATATATATATATATATATATATATATATATATATATATATATATATATATATATATATATATATATATATATATATATATATATATATATATAATCCTGGGCATGCTGAAAAGTTATACTTTAATATATGAGCTTTTCATATCTGATGATTATATAAGCGTGCACTGCTTCCATTTGATACTCATGGCCATATAAATACCAGTCGGATGAATGCAAATCCAATGAGCGCTTCTTGTTAATTTTGCCTTCATCCTATTACAGGAATGAAAGTGAGTAGCTACAGAAAAGACTGACATATATGTCATCCCCCTTGTCTGTCAAACAAAAATGTTGTTTTTTAAGCATATCATACACAGTGAAGGGTATTCAGTTTTTTTTATGAAATTTGGAATTTTTCATAAAAAAGACTGAAATCGGCTGAAAGCCTACTATTAGCAATCATGTGTGCATTGAGGCCAACAGAAAGCAGTTCATTGCTTATATCTTTTATCTATCATTTTCAGAATCCATCCGAGTATGAATCTCGTATTTGGCTACAATAATTCAATTCTGCGCTTTTTGTCTGAACATAGCGAATCTGTTTAGAAGTATCATACTGTCACTTTTGATTTACCAGGGGTTTTACCAAAAAAAAAAAAAAAAATGAATACAAGATTAGTACCATTGAATAGTAGCGTTACCATACAGTGGTAAATATATGTAAATAAAAATGAAATTGCCCTCTCTCTCTCTCTCTCTCTCTCTCTCTCTCTCTCTCTCTCTCTCTCTCTCTCTCTCTGTTTCTCACCTCCAACATTTAAACTAGGTCGCCTCCATATCGATTTAACTTCCGGTAACTAAGATTCAAATTCAAATTCTCAACTTGATATCATTTTAGAGTTCTTACATGCTGTAAGCACCTAATGGAATTTCAAATCTCTATATCATTATCCTTAGTTAATTAACCTTTTTACCCCTAGGATTTAAATATAGTTGTTTAGACCGGTTTATTATGTTCTATAGGGATGTAAAGGTTTGAAGAAACAGTGTTTGTTCAGAAAATATTGAAATAACAAATTGTAACCGGATTTGTATTTAAACCGGAAGGAAGTTAAGTGGCATTGCAACCGGAAACAGAAATAATAATAAAAAAAAACAATTATTTTGATCGTTTTTTTATCGGACATGTCGTTTTATTTAAAGTCAAATTAATTTGTTCTATTGCAGCATTTGCAATTTGTTTTAAGCTGACCCTTTTTCAACGTTTGAGTTAAAAAAAAACAGAGACGATCGGAGACGATGAATTTACGAATTTGTTGCCGATCCTTGGCGATATTTTTGTCGTTTTCTGAAACTTTTGACTCTTTGCTTACTTTGCTTTTGAGCATCAAATTTTCACTCTAACATGCTTAAAGCAAGAAAAAAAGTTATACGTTTTCTTTTAACTGATATTAACATATGAGAATATGGAAAAACATTAATATTTCTGTGGACTCACAGCGGGTGCGACCCGTCAATAGCGGATGCTTTACTCCTACAATGCATATGATACCACCTCTGGATTTACTGAGGTTCGTGTTTGTCCAATATCACCAGATTTGTATATGTATACTGGACATCTTGTAGATTTATCCTTTGGTATCTGAGATTTTATCTTAAAGATGTTATTTTAAGTACACTCAGTATATTTTCATTTTGGAGTACATACAATGCTTTGAAAAGATATATTTTTATATCATTATGATAGACGTTTAAATGATCACGTATCATTCAGTTCCGACCTTTACCTACAAATCTGGCGAGCACTGACCGAGCTTGATTGATTATTTTAGGCGGTTGCCTTCATTCAGTAGACACATAAACAAATGCTATACTGACCATCGAAAGAGTGGCCGGATTCTAAATTTGAACATTGTTTATATATTAGATAAATCAAGATTACACAAACAATATGAAGTTTTGCTATAACGTAACTGTAAAGCTGCCAGAGATCGCGGTATTTGCTTGTATAATTTCGGACACATTCCTGTCTGGTCTTCACCAGACGAGAAACGCACTGTGATAAGTGGGGTCAGTTTAACACTGGCGATTGAAACATGGTTTGGGGAATTTGTAAACACGACAGCCATAACTACGTACAATGGACGACATAACAGACATAATAGAACACCTGAATCATTCAGTAGTTTAGCAATTAATTACATATATATATTTACCTGCAGCCTCTTCTAACAGGAAACAGTTGTAATTATTTCGACTGAAACCTATCATCACATATCTTAAGACAGGATTGACCATGTCGGATTATTTATAGTAAAATGCCAAAAAATGTTAAGAACACTTAATATACAAACCACTCTATTGGTAATCGGTCACTGACTTGGTGTTATGGAATCGCCTGCACAATGTCGGCCAAATTCATAAAACTAATAATTTTCAAGGACGGTTGAATTGTTCCGTACAAAAAGGGCACAATGCCGTTTTTGTTTTTGCTAATTTGTTAATTCTAGGATAGTTATATACTTGTATGAACAAACTTACGAAAAAAAAAGTAATTCAAGAGAAACAAAAAATACAGTAAAAATGAAGAATAGAAAATAAATGAAAGCGTTTTTATTTGTATCTATTTTGCATAACGTACTACTATTTTTCATTTTCAGATTTTTGCTATTGTACAAACGACCGATCAAAGCCAGGTTATTGATGCAGTTCCTTGCTTCCAGGGCACATGCAGAGCTAGCTATTATGTAACGTTTCGCATCTAGGTGGCGATGTCTATATGAAGATGAAAAATTGACAACATCCAGCACATTGGATGAATATTAGATAAATAAGTAAATAAAAAGATATTTTTCATGTTTACTTAGCAGCTTTGATATATTACAATACCGGTAAGCAGTCTGAACTTATAAAAAACTTTTTTTCTGTCTGCAGCAGTGAGATTGGAAAGCACCATATCATACTTATCTAACTCAGTATTTATCGCAGTTTAACTACTAACCGGTTTGATCTGCATCTGTTGGATCTTTGTAAATGTGACTTAATTTTCAATGCGAAATAGAACTCAAAATTAATGATGCGTAAATAAACGAAAGCAAAACAGTTATATAGTTCAAGGAAAAACTGACACTTGAATGTCGACCAGCGCCGTCATGATCTATTTACAATATCGGTCAATGACATGCTCCAAAATCGGACAGTGGTCAAATATTACAAAACTTTATTTCACGGACATCAGCTTGTGTAAGCACGGATGAATCGAGGTGTAAAGATTCATTTGCAACAAAAGCACTGGACCACGAAAGCTCGGTGACTAATATGTAAATAATTTTGCGCGGCTTTCTGTCCAGAGTGACTGCGTAGATGATGAATTACTATGGCTATGCATGTATTTTTATTTAAAGTTCTTATACAAAATGGCGCATACAGACTGACGACAAAATTAATGCTATTTTAGAGTAGGAAAATATGCAGATAATAAATTTTATTTTTGAGAGGACCGGTTAACAAAAACTAGACTTTGAAAATTGTCAATACGCAAAAAAAAATGTTTCTAAGCTGTTAAAAGACAAACATTTAATGCAAATGCGCTTTAAAAGTCCAAATTTCACATGGAAATTTGGTTCTGCGAAAAAATTAAAATATCATAATTTTATACAATTTGATAGTTTTTAAACGATGAAATATTATTGCAGTTTTTTTTCATCGCAAATATATTATACATTTCGTAGTTCTGTTTGTAGCGCTAAATCAAATATCAAATGATATTTTACTTTTACTAGTAATTAGACAGAGGTAGGAAGATGAACAATTGACAATCATAAAATGTTTTTTATACAAATAATTTGTTAGGGTGTTCATCTACAATTACTACTTGACAAAAAATCTCTTTATTTCAAGTTAACGACTATCTAAAATTAAGACAGATATCAAAATACACAAAGAATTCAATAGATTATTTGGAAACTTTAATATGAATATTACTGTTTTTCAGACCAAAATATGTTGATATGAGAATAAAATACATAAAACGTACAATAAAAGAAGACCTACATTCAACCTTATACAAGTACTACGTGTACAAAATCAGAGAGAAGGGAACAAAACAAAATTGTAGAAATAAATATAATTCTAGCTTGAACATGCTTTTTTCATTTCTGTCTGGGTCGTTGCAACTGCTGTCCGAGGCCTCGAGGGTATACATGAACCAAGTACCCGGTATTTCGGTACCAGAAGATTATTTCATACTAAAGTAATAATTCGCTCAGATATTGTCATTTTAATTCTGAACTTCTCAAAAGTTAAGATATTCATTTTTTACAACGGGTAGTCCTAGACGGATTTGGCATAACATTTAGATTCATAACTTGGCCTTGTGTGATACCACGTTTTTTTCGGAAATATGCAAATCTACATTAAATTCGAGCTCAACTGATGTAGTCTTTTTGACAGAAACAATAAGCTGGAACAATTTTTTGAACTCCTTTGTAAAACTAACCTTGATATTGTTAATAATATTTACTTTATATATTAATTTATTTTTTGAATATGCAATGTATTATTTATTATATTTTTTGTATAAAGTATCACCTTGTAAATTTTATATCCCTTTGTAAAAGTCCAGACCATTGTTTGTAGATATAACATGTAACTAATAGACCTACGGTCTAAAAATGAAAATAAAGTTTAAATTCTGTTTTGTGGCACTCAAAACCCAAACCAAAGACTTCCAGTTCTATCATACTTGAGACCATTGTTGTACTTGACTCAGCGTCACTCCTGCTTCCTTCATTTCGTTCTCGACAGGCTGCCTCCAGGTTTCCTTTGTTCTTCCTCTTGTCCGTTGGTGTCCATCCCATTGCTACCCTTGAGATGGAATGTTGGTTTATGCAACAGCCGATAATAGACTATTAACTAATAATTACTTCATTTGTGCATCTCCGAACACGATGACAGCATGCCAGTAACTGGGTATGAGTACATGAGGCAGTTCTCTGTAAGACCCCAGAGTATAAGGGACCCATGTTTATTGACGTATGTTATAAGGTGCTAGAAAAAAACGCTTATCTTGTGAATGGTTTTGTCTATAACAAGTCATGCGTATTGCTTTGTCTGGGAATTTTTTAGCATTGCCCTGCAATCAAATTTGAGCAAAAACATTTATAACAAGGGCTAATTGTAATAGGGTTCTGTTAATCGATGTCCCCCAAACTGTGGAACAAGTCGTGTTGATATCAACCAGCATTTGTTACATACCAATCCGCAATTGTTCTTCACAGGTTTTGAGGAATAAAAGTCATAAAGCTGAAATAGCAATCGATGAAGAAATCAGTAAATTTCAAATTTCATCAAAATGAGACAATGTTGAAATTTCGATCAATCAGAAGCCTCAGTTTGCCATAAACGGCAACGAAACCCATATAACTGAAATCGTAATCCCTTAATACCCATAAATTCTAAATGTCATCGAAATCGGACAATGTTGATATTTTGACAAATCAGAACCCTCAGTTTGCCATAGACGAAAACGAAACCCATATCATTGAAATAGCAATCTCTCGATACCTGTTATTTCCAAATTTCATAAAAATCTGACAACGTTGAAATTTCGATTAAGTGTTACACCAATCAGGAGCCACTACTTTTTATAATATATCCACGAGGTGAAATAAGCTGGTCGTCCAGACCAATCATACACTAAGAGCAAAGTTTCGCGGTTTTTGTTTCCATAAATAGCTACGTCTGACCTTGTCGATGTCTACACTATATATATAAATATATATAACACTCTAGGACACTAATATCGAGTTTTAGTTGTTTTGTAATATAGGGATGGATCTAAAGGTGTATGTCCCGGGAGGCAGAGCTGAAGTATGGTAACTGTAACTGATTTCATGTTTGTTCACGCCATGTCGTATTTAATCTCGTATAAAATTTACAAATTGGCTATATGCTCGCCCTTGCAATAAATAAATAAATGAATAAATAAATAAATAAATAAATACGTAAATAAGAATATAAATAAATGAATAGAAAAAGTTGAATAAATAAACAAAGAACTGATCTTCCAAACCAGATCTCTTGCTTACCGGAAGTCGATTCAACAAAATGACACTGACAGTGTATTCAGCCCCCGTTACATATGTTTATCTATAATGTGTAACAAGTACGACTCTGTGATCTATACATAAGCTTAAATATGTGCTTGACATAAAGACACAGACACCCTTTAAATTAATTGCTCGCGATTCAGTACACGGAAACCCTGACCCATTTTTCATAAATTCCGCGTGTGGCAATATTAACGAATAAAATGTAATGTATTGCTTAACCAGCATACTGGACAGCAGCCTGAATACATTGTCCTTTGAGGCTTGACCCACTTTGTTACTTAGTATAATAGTTTGTCTGTCATGTGTTTAGATGTGAACAATAACACACAAGACCATAAACATCAACAGCGAAATACGACACAATAGCAAACGTGGTCACAGGTTAACTTTGGTTCTTGTGTACCTGTAGGACAGGTATATTGCCCAGTGGCATAGAAAAACGGTGCATGCATACTTTTCAACGCAATCGGAGACAGAAAAAACACTGTGAACTACACAGAATATGATCTAATAATAAATTAATCAAATTATAAAGAATATGCTTTCTCTTCGTTATTTTCTTTTCGTACACACCCGACGTGTAACGTACAGTCTGGTGAGCAATTGTAAACATCCATGGTCAAACTAAACTAGGTATAAATTTGTTGTCAAATCTCTTTCTTCTGAGTCGCTTCCGGGCCTGTGTAGTAAATACTATCTTATGACCGGACTTTTGCGGAAAATTTATTGGAATAAAGCTGAACAAAAACGTAATGTAATGCAGTTATGGAGCGGATACAATTACTCATGAAGCGATTACAAAAATATTTGTTTGTTGGCCAAGGGCAACAGAAAATTTTCCTTGCAGATCATGGAGGCCTCTGTCTGAATAGGATTTATTTGGTTTCGATATTTATTTTTTGAAGAAATCACTAAAATTTGAAATTGAAATAAATTATTATTTCTCGACTGTCTTTATTCAATCAATGTTATCTTTTTCACATTGATTTTATTTTTTAAAAATAAGAATTTCTTATCTAGAGGTATTCGCATTGGCACGATTATAAAATAAAATAAAAATATTTGATTGTTTCTACTTTTACTACTTGTACCTAATCTACAACATCAAACAAGAGCTATACACAGGCATAAAAATCTTATATTCCTATATATTTTGTGAAAATAAAGTTAGGTCGAATGTGGTACATATAACGTGAATATACAAACAGTAAGGTTGAATTAATTACTTGCAAGTCAATAATTGCCAAACTTGTTTTCTCAAGCAATTTTCACAAAATATATAGGAATTTAAGAACTTTTATGCTTGTGTATATTTCTTTTTGTTATTGTATATTAAACTAAGTAGTAAAAAGCAAAGATTTTTTTTTTTGAAAAATGACAGCTAATGCCCTTTTAATACAGCTTCAGCATTCATTATCAGTGTTGAAACACCGAAGATCAATATCTGGATTCGAGTTCGAGACGTCCCTCGTGCGAGGCAAGCGCTCAATTGTTACATGTACAAGTAATTTACCACGAGCGATTACAAATATATTGTGACGAATGACCAAACTTATTTCGACGTTCATTCAAACGACATTCCGCCTCTTTCGATCACACTTGATAAATATGTAGAAAAGTACCACCAGTTAAGTTGCTTTCATGTTTGAATTTCTTTTTAAAACCTTAAATACCTATGAATTGGATTCATTTAAACTCCTGAAATAACGCAAAAAATATAAAAATTAATAGATGAACATTAAAAACATAAACAGAAAAATTAATACAGAAAAAACCTGTTTTAGCGACCAACTCTGTATATGGACCACCTGATCACAAATACTTTTTTGCTGTCCTCATTTGTACCATTTGTGTATAAATCAACCTCTATATAAACACAACCTCTCTATAATGACCGGTTTTCTTGTGTCCCTTTAGGATCTTTATATACAAGATTCACTGTGACTAAAATTCGCAACAGTTCAACAAACACATTTTAATACATCTCAACCGGCACAGGTCCGGCTGTAATATACTATATGATGGTATTTTACATATTTCCCATTTTAGCTATTTTGACATAATTAGGCCACCATAGTTTCTGTAATTGAATTTTGCAAGATTATTGATAAATTTCAAAAGTTTTTGACACAAGTAGGCCGCCGTAGGTTCATACACAGAATTTGTGTATTCCGATTTTTGCTTTCTGCCCTGTTACACATAAATTGGTAACTAGTCGTGCAACCATAAATATTACGTACCTGAAAATTAGCGAAGCGAATTGGCCAAATTACACAAAGACCAAGGCCCAAAAATGCCTGGAGTGACGACAAGGTACATTTAAACTTCATAGAATGAGAAGCAAAATAAATATGAGGGCATTGCATTTGACAAAACACTGACCATGGGCAAAATGTTATGATTTAACATCCAAAAACATCCTAACACGATCGTTGACCACAAAATAGTGATATCTTTCTTTGTCATCTGAAACGGTTGCGATAATTGTGAGTCAGTTTTAGTCCATGTCGGTATTTATATAACGGTGCCGCTCTCCTCTAAGCTGTAGGCACCAATATATACCAAAGCAAACCAAGAATTTCTCTGAAGTGATTTTCGAAACATGTTTTTGAATTGTTCTTCTAGTGTAGAGATTTTAAATAAATCTCTGTTAGTGACTGAGATGAACTCGTAGTGAAGTACGTTACTTTTAAAGTAGATCATCTTTCTCTCGTTAACCCTTTCACCCCTGATTATCTGAGTGGTATGCTGTTTTCTATTGTTTAAGACCAATCTATTATGGTTTGTAGGGTTAAAATCCTAGGTGAAAACGAAAACATATCATCTATCATCAAATTATCCATTTTCACGCACATCAATAATCACGCGTACCGGTTCGGTTTCCGTTCCCGATCTTTTTCAGTATTTTTGTTATTTCCAGATGATTATTTAAAAAAGCCAAATTAAATAATCATTAATGGATTAAAGTATGTTGATAATCGTGAGTTTCGGTCTGTTTTGTTTATATATAAACTTATTGTGCAATAACACTTAAGTGCGTGAAAAAATAGTGCCTCGAGGATATATGGAATCGATGGTACGACGACGATACAGTGAAATGCATGACCTAGGCCTATACGGATTTCATGCAATAAGTCCATTCTAGAAGTATTTTGCTTTTGGGAAAATACGAACAAATAATTTACTCAATGACACCTGATCCCACCTCTCGATTTCCTAAAGGTCCATGTTTTTTCCAATGTTCACCAGATTTGTATAATTGTCTGTTAGATATCCTAAAGATATTGATACTTTGGTATCTGTGAATTTCATATTGGTGAACGTTTTACCATTCAAAATCATCAAAGTTTAGTCTCAATACTTTGGTATTGTTGAAAATATCTATAACCATTTAGAGCGACTGAGTTCCCGAGGGTATACATAAGCCCAGTACCTGGTATTTCGGTACCAGCCGATTACTTCATACATAAGTAGTATTTCGTTCCGATACAAAACCCAAGATGTTCATTTTACAGTGGGTACTCTAAGACGGATTTGGTAACACATTTAGATTTATTATTCGAATCTGTATGATACCATGTTTTCCGTCGGAAATATACATCTATATTAGATATGAGCTCAGCTGAGCATCTGTTGCATTTGTGTTGATCTCTTTTGTAAAACTATAACTTTGAATTTGTTAGAATATTTAAAAGGGCAACCATTCAGTTTTTATTCGGAACATATTGAGTCTTAAAGCGAAAATTCTCTAGAGTTTTCCAAACACTTGAATAGTTTCGTTATCTTTTGAAAACGCTGAATACCCAACTGAAACTGAAAATCCTGAAACACCGGATACTATTATTTTTTTCCAAATGTTCAAAGTCATTATCAAGCGGTAAGTGTTTCCTATGGTAGATTTATATTCACGATTTCACAAAATACTTCGCTTTAATGTTTTATCTTATCTATCTTGCGTTTTATGTGATTCTGTATCTTCAGATTAATTTGTACATATAATATTTTGTGGTTTTATATCTATAATTTGTTATCTATTTCTGATGTATTTCAATTCTTTATCTTTAGAAGAGAAACGCAAACTGGAAGTCAGTATCCGAATATTCTTGACTTGTAATCGATCACAGCCAACATTCGACAGTATTAAAGAGGCATTAGTTGTTTTTACACCCCCCCCTCCAAAAAAAAAAAAATTCAATTTTTTTCTAATTTTACTACAAGTACTTGATGTACAATAAAAAGTAAGAAATATATACCGGCATATATAATTCTGATATTTCTATATATTTTGTGAAAATAAGGTCAGGTCCCGTGTAGAATTCACATACAAATAGTAGGGTTGAGTTATTCAGTTGCAATTGAAAAAGTGCCGAACTTGGATTTGTCAAGCAATTTTCATAAAAATATATAGGAATTTAGGAAATTTTAATTTTCACAAAATATATAGGAATTTAGGAAATTTTAATTTTCACAAAATATATAGGAATTTAGGAAATTTTAATTTTCACAAAATATATAGGAATTTAGGAAATTTTAATTTTCACAAAATATATAGGAATTTAAGGAATTTTATGCCTGTGTATATATCCTTTTTGTTATTTTAAATCATTATAAGTGGTAAAAAATGAGAATCTTTTTTAAAAAAAAAAAAAACCCACAGCTATAAATGCCCATTTAAACAACGAAATAAAAGTTAAAGTGTTCCGAATTCACATCTTGTTCAACTAGTCAATGAGTGTCAATGATAGATCTATATAACAAGATACAAGCTGTTTCATTGCAGGTAAATTATATTGAATATACGAAGGACATTCATGTAGCGAATATTTAAACAACCTAACAAAGCATAGATGAAAATTACAGGAAAGGTCCTGAATAAAAAGTATTTTATAATATTCAGTGAGGTTAAAGAGTGAGGTAAATGGGAAAACTGGTAAACTACATCATACCATATACATGTAGATTCAAGCTCAACTGGAGTCGTATCGATGGAAGCAATCCTGAGTATGTGTTTTGGGATTTATTTTTTAAAACAAAACTATTTTATGTTTTTAAATAGATTTAGGGTCTAGAATTGATTTTATCATATATATATACATATATATATATATATATATATATATATATATATATATATATATATATATATATATATATATATATATATATATATATATATATATATATATATATATATATATATATATATATATATATAATGCATGTTTTATGCCCCGGGAAGAATATTTTATTTAAATGGAAATTTCTTTAGCTGTGAAACATGTGTCTCAAATTGTAATCTCTGCTATGGACTTATTGAGGTTTCTTTGACGACCCAAATCTGTCGTGACACGGGACTTCGATTGTCGGTCTCATTTTCCAAATGACACAGGAGCCGAGCATTTGGCGACGTAAAAGTCAGTATCTTTTCAAAGTCTTTGGTATAACCTCTATATATATATATATATATATATATATATATATATATATATATATATATATATATATATATATATATATATATATATATATATATATATATATTTGGTGTGTGTGTGTATGTGTGTGTGTGTGTGTGTGAATATAAATATATTTTCCTTTAATACATGTACTTTCATTATATCCTAATAGACATTTCACAGTTTTTCTATACATTCCCTTCGCTCCGTCCTTGAGAACTTTCTGTGTTGTATGAGAAATTGAACACTATTGAATTCATTATACAAGCAGCATTTTTTGATATCATTTCCTCCAGTCACACAGATAGGGTCGGTCTGTCAGACGGGACATCATGATGAAAAGATCTGGTATCTTCTCTCCATGTCTTTTATCCTCCCATTCTCTTTTTCTTTATTACCTTTCAGTAGCACAGCAGCGTAAGTCTGTCATTCTAATCCTTTAATTTGTTTCTCCTCCAAAATTTCTAAAAAGAAGGTCAGATGTCTGCAAAAAAGTTGAAAAGTTGAAATGAAACTGACAAAAGAAACATGCTTTTTTACTGACCGGTCAGCGACCCAGACGACGTCCGAAGACATCGATTTATTATTATATGACCCACGGTTGCCCTGACATGTATGCACCGAACTTAGCTGCTTTCAGAATATGATGACGGAGAAGGCATAAATACATATAGTTGTTTTTTTTTTTTATAGTTTTTCATTTATATTCAAGTAGAAACCTAAAATATCCACCGTTTGTTTATTGTCTGAAATTAGCAACGATTTAGAACGAATTGGTTTTTTTACCCTTTCAACACTACAGACCATTATAGACTGGTCTAAGACAATATAAAGGAACATACCATTTAAATACTTAGGAATGAAAGGGTTAAATATGAATCCGCAATTGATCCGCAATTGATCCGCATTTATTCGGATCATCAATTTTGATTCGCAATGGGCAATTTCATGTTTTAAACTTTTTGTTTTTGAAAGTACTTCTGTTCTCAGCAAACAGTCAATAACATGATAAGACTGACATTGAGTGGTTATAAGTGACATTATTAACATTCATTCAAAGATTCTTACTATTGTTTTGTCAGTAATATTTTCTTCCCATGTGTTGATGTCTTTTTTCTTCACATCGAGACAATTTGAATAATTCTATTTTGATATTACAATTTTAGTTTACCTTTCATATGCATAAATGTTTTGATTTACTTCCAAATTGTTTCTATATGCCGGGAATTATAGTTTACATTTATGTAAATAAATAGATAAATAAACAAGTGAAAAAGTAAATTGATATATAATTAAAACTTTCATATAAGTATTATTTAAAAAGGTAGTATTGTTCGTAAAAACATTATTTTCATGATGCTAACTGTATATATAGATATATATATATATATATAATATATATATATATATATATATATATATATATATATATATAAATATATATATATAATATATATATATATATATATATATATATATATATATATATATATATATATATATATATATATATATATATATACATTAATACTTGTATGTTAGTTTTAATTATATATCAATTTATTTTTTGGAGAAGAAGTCGAAATTAAGAAATCAAATTTCAGCAAAATTCTTTCAGGAAAGCATTTATCTACCGAATTACAGGTAAAACACATAAAATGAATGCATCATAATGAATAAAAGGGGAGAAAATCAAAGAAATCTTACAAAAATGAATGGAAATTACAAAGTCTAAAACGACGTCCTATTTCAACGAAATTAACAAACTTAAATCACACATCTATGTAGATCACTCAGATACAATTAATTTTTCAATTCATGCAGCAGTTCTGGAGGAGAAGATTTTAAAAGAGGAGTACCCTCTGAGGCCTCTTTTGCCCCACTCTAGATCCACCCCTAGGCCGATCTGGCCGAAATGAACAAACATGGTAGAGGACCTTGAATACTTGCTTCCTATAAAGTTTCATTAAAATTCCCTCAACGGTTTTGGAGGAACCTTCGGTTCAGGTGAGCTAATAAAAAAGCTAATGCACCTTTAATCCTTTTTCGTAATTTCTATATAATTAAGCCAACACAAATATCTTTATCAATCGATTTCGTCGTGATATTATTGTATGAAGGGGACGCGGTTTACTTTTGTCCTGCAAGTATAAATATCTAATATAAATTTCACAGATTTCACCAGAATATTATTTATTAGGTAGTTCAGGAGACCATATACATGTACCGATCTGGTGAACATTGGACAAACACGGACCTCTGTCAGTTTAGAGGTGGTATCATGTGCCTAGGAGGAGTAAGCATCACTTTCAGCTGACATAAAACGTCATCAATAAATTTGATAAAATGTTATAAAATATTCAAATAGTCGATTGTCATTTTATCATTTAAAAATATTTTTCCTGGAGAATTCTAACTGCTAGATTGTCTATTGATTTATTAAGCGGTATAAAGTGATATTGTATAAAATATTATGGCACAACATCAAATATATCGACTCACTGACAGAATTGCATTCTTTTCAGAATTACATCTCTAATCCGTTGTATGGTATAAGCCATGCCGTATCAAAATATAAAATGTATTAACCCATTTACCCCTAAATATACATTTGGACTGGCCTAAGTAATTGATTTTAAGAAGAGTTCATTGTTTTCAGAATTCGATGATTTAATCTTCAGGAAACAGGTTCAGGATACACATGAGACAAATGTATAAATCTGGTCAATATTAGACAAACACGGAGCTGGGGAAATCCAGATGTGATATCAGGTGCAACGGAGGTGTAACCCTCTACTGTTTACCGGTCACACCCGCCGCAAGTCCACAGTCAAATCCAAATGAAATACGTGAGGAATTAATAAGACCACTCTGCATTTAGTGAAACAGAGAGAAGGTCTGAGATACTTTGTGAGCTAACCTTTATAAATCAACGAAATATCGATCTATAGCATTTTGGTAATTTATATGTTCTTAAAGTAGATGTAGTTATGTCCCACCCATCAAATAATCGCCAAAAATAACTTTCAGTGAAAATTTTTTTTGTTTTTTTTTTCTTAAAACAATATGAAAATGCATTTTTAGTTAACCGATTGCATGCTTGATACTGTACATATCTGTAAAGCACTTTTTATGATACGACAAAAGATTAATGTTTTCTTGCAAATCCAATGTTTGGCGCGTTCGCGAACCAACTGTTCTTAGTGATAGAGGTGTAAAAATGAAATAAATCATACAAACATACAAAATACTGTCAAACAATCTAATATGTATCAATTGAGAAATAAATAGTGTTAAGAATAATTATTTTTGTCGGAGACGCCATTACTGACACTCAATTTTGTCGCTTCGTGACATATCTGCTACTATTATAACTATGCTATCTAAAACTTAACCATCAACTGCGCTCTCTCATAGGCAATGCCTACATTGTGTGCTATGTATTGTATTGCATAAATTACAAATAAACCTTGGATTTGCATCTACTTCTCGTGGTAAGATTTCTTGTTTAATCTCAAGTGTGTTTCGTCATTCGTGTCTGTCATATTTTCCCGATTCCATCATGCAGGACAATCCAGTTACATCAATTACTTCGAAAAGAGGGACGGATGCCAGCCTGCAGTGTAATCATCTAAGCTGTAGCTTATTGTCCAGAAGTACTTGTAAATTGTCCAAAAGTACTTGTAAAGCTTGTAATTACATATTTCTGTCGACGAAAACATGAATCGAACGGTTAATGACATCATAAAGAATTTAGATTATTACTCAAACAATATTTTCTGCATGTTTGTGTTGATGTGAATCATCGAGTTCCCGGCATTCAAATGGGCACTAATTGTCCAACCCTCCTGGCCCACTTTAATCTGACGATGCAATGGTCAAAACCTTATATGTATTTGAATTGTTAAATTCGCTCAAGCGTTCAAACTGGGATTTGTTGATATGTGAAGCTAGCTATTAATTATCTAGAGTTTGCAGACCACGCACGTTGTTTTTCTGGTAAAGTGGTTATTAACTAGATATTAGATTCGTATTTGTCTAATTATTTAGACAAGTTAATTGAGTGTTTACAAATACATATTTTCAATCGGATACTTTGACAAATTATATTATATTAATTAACTCACCGGCAAGTTCCACATGCATAACATCAAACATTTACATTGCATAGACGCAGTTGTAAGAGCGTTGGATCCACTAGCTGCGATGCCAGGGTCTGGCACCATAAAACCTAAGAATTACTTAAGTCTGATTTTTTACTCAACTTTGGCTAATCCTGAAATCTGATTGGCTAAGCAAGCCAAGTTGAGAATATTCTCAGACTTGAGTAAATTCTCAAGTTTTATGGTACCAGGCCCAAGATCGATTCCTAGTCCAGGGCATAACAGAAGCAGCTATTTGTCTGTTCCATTACAAAGCACTCAACAAAGAAAGAAAACACCATACGTCAATCGGGTAATCGGGTGAGATTGATGCAATGTACCAATATGTGCGTTCAAGAACTGCACTTGCATTACCATAACGTCATGGTGCAGGTCAAAATTTGTGGTATTCCAGCTGTTGCAATTGTTACAATTTAAATTCATTTGAGGACCAAAGTACAAACAAAGATCAGTTAAAACCACGCCGGAAGCAAATGCAGCAAAACATTTGACCGACTTAGATTTATACCACTCATCGTTCTTTGTTGAAATAATGTTTTTAGGCATAAGACTTGAGAGGTAAAATAGCGATCGCGATCTGTAGAATAATTTTGGAATGCGGAAGCTCGATTTACGTGCAAAGGCACCACTTTGAGCAATAAAGGAAATCTATAATACACATGTATTAGATATTTTTTCTTGACAATCGGGTATTTGTTTTATTCAATTTTGCAAAAATTAATATGCCAAAAAAAAAAATCTCTTGTAGTTTCTAGATCTCGGGACGAAGCTAAGAGTTCTAGATTGCTTTGTAAAACGATTTGTATAATAATAAATTGTATTATGTACTACTCAGAGCGCTTCAAATTTTATAAGTGTGGTTGTTTTATTTTATAAATTATTTATGTTCTATTGAGGGGGGATCTAATGAGAACATAAGTATGTTTTGTTTGTTTTTCAAAGTGAGAAACGGTATTGCAAACATCGATATATATGATATATGAACGGTAACCATGTATTGAAATTCACTTACGGTTACCAGGCGTTTATTACACACTAACACAATGTTATTCAGTTACACTCCAAGGACAAAATGCATAATATTTCAAATGCTCAAAAATAGAATAACTTTATTATGTCTAAACAGAGAAATAGAGTGTGAAATCGTTTTTCACCTACTCTCTATAAACTTGAAAGTTAGACTCGTGTAGTTCTGTATCTTTTATCTAATTTGAATAATACTTTTGTTAAAAAATAAGTTTCCGAGGTCCTGATATCTTGGACACACAGCAAGTCGGGTGTGTTTGATGCCTGTAACATCTACGCCATTTTCTTAATTATCTGTGGAGATTGATTTTGCTTGATTTAACGAGCGGCGTTGACTATTTAAAGCCATGGCCACCCGTCCCTGTGGGGCATGGATAGAGATGTAAGTGTGTGTGTGTTGATGTCCAAGCATGAGTGGTCCACATTTCCAATGTTTTTTTTTTAAGTGCAACTACACTAGCACAATCTGACGAAGGTATCAAACAATACATGCTAGACAATTTACCCTCACTCTAGACATGGAGCGTATCTGGTGAGATATGAATTCAGTACAAGACTATCCCAATTAGCTTTTTAACTGAAAATAAAATTTATTGATAAAAAAAAACCAAACTCAAAACAAATAAAAGAAAACGACGAAAAAAGTAAAATGACGAACATAGTACTCGTCAAATTTAATCGGCATGGTTACCATGGTTATTTTGGTTAAACTGTAGGCGAAAAATTTGATTTGTTGAATAAGGTTAATTGTGTTAGTAAAAAACTGAAAATGAAATAAACCGTATTTTCATATTACTTCGATTAGAACACTGTTATGTAAAAATAGCCAAACCGTTGCCAAAATATAATATCTATCTATCTATCTATCTATCAATCTATCTATCTATCTATCTATCTATCTATCTACATAATTTTCGAAACACCTGTTATCAACACCATGGCTTACACGTCAATAGATTGCATACATTTTCTTATTGCGTGTTAGTAACCTTGATCTAATTGTGTAGATTCTAAAAGCACGCGGTCAGACACTGGCGTGGTACGTACCTGGTAGTATTTAGAAACCGTATTTTTTCTATTTTCTGGGCATACACAATGTCTATGTCCAAATTAAAGTGAAAAATAACAAATACTTATATACAACAATGTGATATAACATATTGCATAAGTTGAAATAGCGTATCCAAAATATCCAAATGTGATAAAATTTGATAAAATACATTTTTGAAAATATAATATATGATATTTCATTTGATGTAAGAATTGAAATGATATACCATAGTTGAACTGTGTGCACTGAAATGACCTTGCGTTATAAGTCAGGTTCGACTACGGACTCGCGAACGATCACGGGAAATAGTCACTTGTCCATGGTACCTGGGTCCACTGTTGAAGTATCTAGGGATTCGTATTTGTTCGCTTTTTGTATGCATGTGCATTCCCTGAAAGATCTGACTACAGTTAACATTTTGACAATGCATTTTATTTTCAGTCTGACACACACTGATCTCTATGCTACTGCTTTATAGATTGTCTGTTTATTTGGGATAAAATTTCGCAATATCCTCTGTATAATAATAATTTTGTTTGATGGTAGGTCTTGTGTTATGCCCTTTCTTTTCTCGGAGATGTGACAGTCCATCGTTTTAGGTTTCGACTGATTGGGTCTTGTTTGACGGAAACGATCGTCTTGAGCCTCGTTTTCAAAACTTTAATTTGATATTCTGTTATTGATATTTAAAGACGCTCTTTTACAAACGCTTTGTTAGCATTAAACTCAAGTAAAATATTTGGCTTTTTTATAATAAATGAATAAATAAATAAATAAATAAAAAATGAATAAACGAATAAATAAATTAAATCTAAAACAAATACAAACATTGCTACTGCATAGCTTAAAATATTCGTACGCGTCTAATGTTCGCCATTTTCGTCCTTAGATGAGAGGGTGATTCTAAAATGAAAGCGATAATTTCAAGCTAAATAACTGAGGCATGGACACATGCTAACCATACGACTATGGTGAATTATCTTATCCGTCGTAAAAGGGCGAAAATACCCAGGGGCAAAAATTCCCATAAATACAGTAATAAGATTCCGTGAAAGTAAAATTTTGACCTGACACATTTAAATAAAAAAAAACAGCTTTCAAACTACTTACGACAAGAGTATAACTGTTATGAAAGCGATTGGTGAATTTTAAATATGTAGAAAATTGCTGTATGTTCACGAAGAAAACTCCTTCTATATTATAAGTGACATTTTCTATAAGTTAGTCATAATTATGTCAATGACGTCACAGCATTTGCTAGAATTTTTTTTTTTAAAAAGTAAATTATGAAATTCCTAAAGATTACATGGTGTCTTTGAATGAAAAAATATACCATTATTATCCTGTTGCATTCGTTTCATTACGCTCAGTAAACAAGCTCTTTGGGTTAATTTACAACAAAAATACATGCCATCGAATCACAATTTTTACATCATATTATTCTGGAAGAGAAACTAATTGCTTTGCCCCGGGCACTTTCGCACTTAGGGCAGTTGACCATAGACTTGTCAGACGCGAACATTGTGTTGCTGAAAGTTGATCTGATAATTGACATGTCTCGGAATGAGATAGTTGGTTTGTGTGACCTTCAGACTTTTATAAAACTTATCTAATGATTTATCCCTAGTAAACAGCGTGTCCAGAAGTAAATAGAGCATTGAAATATGTGTATACATTGAGCAAACAAACCCCAGCTGATGTAGATACAATTTCATGACATGTATTCAAAAATTTGGTTTGATTAAATACATCTGCAATTACTTTAATGATATATTTATCATTTTGCGTTTTGCTACACTGTATGTCCACACACATCACAATGGTCGCCGAATTCACAAAACCATTAGCACTAAATACGCACATGTACCTTTAAAATTATATAGAATGTAGTCGTACTGGATACATACATGCCGCTGTTTAAAGTCCTCTGCGCTTTAGAATTTTGAATTCTTGTATTCGCGAGTATGTATAAAAAAGCAAATCCTCACAAATTAAACGTGACTTAATTATAGTGAATGAAAAGACAATGAAATGGCATTTTACTGCATGGAAATTTTATACAGAGATTTCAGCACATCGTTCTTAAATGCGATAGACCCTTTTTAGCACGCTTCTTAAGTAGAACTATTCTTTGATAAAAAGATGGTGACTGAAATGTTTATCATAACCCTTTAAACCCATAATAGGCTATAATAGGCTGGTCTAAACAATCGAAGAGATCATTCCATCTATATACTTAGGGTTAAAAGGGTTAAGGTTATACCATGATATTTGATATACAGTGGAACCTCGCCTGAAGAGAACCTCGCTTAGTAATTTAGAGTAACATTTAAGACCGTGAATATTATCGTTTTTGATTTAATAAATAAAAATATCAAATAAGTCCGAATCTTCAGTTGGTATGGAAAGACCACCTCATCAATCAGACCACTTCAGTAACCAGTACACCTCAGTAATCAGGACACTGTAATTCAGTCAGTTAGATGATATAAGCATCAAGGTTTCACTGTATCGTATCCGCCAAATTTTCTACATTTTTATTTTTCATAATCATTTTCAGATGATTTACAAATTGGTATTTATTACATCACTAAGTTACATGCCATTACGTTATATTTTTATACGACATACTTCCCGGTGACTGGAGGCAAGGGGCGTGGCTAGTAACCAGTGTTTACCACGGTTATTAATGAAGGGGTTAGTGTAAATGTTCTGGTCTGAGGAATCAATAAAATTCTACAATTCTAATCAGTTCTATTGAATTATTGATTACCAAAGCAATTAAATATTATTAACAATACCAAAGTTATAGTTTCAGAAAAAATTGTCAAAACAAATGCTCCAGGCGATGGTTTTCATCAACACACAGAAATTTTCAACCAATGAGTTTTATTTGAATTTGACCCTGGACTTCCGGTGGACATGAACGATGGCAGTAGAGGCTTACTCCTCCATGGTACCTGGTTTCATGACTGTATTTTCAGAGTTCTTTCTTTGTCCAATGTTTGGCCGAATTTGTATGCTGCCTTCTGCACCACCAGACGTATAATACGTTGGTATTGGTGGATTTGTATATATGTCTTACAAGACCGGTGGTATATGACGTCATATACGGAAAAGTGGCGTTTGAAAGACGCAGAATTTTTTTATATATTGTAATTTGTTTATCTGTACTTTTAAAAAAATGAAATGCTATTTGATTTTTATCGAAAATGAGGTTCAAAATATTAAATGATAATAAATTAACGTGAATATCAGAATACTTCAATCAAAGATCCATATTCTCACATCGGTTGAGAGAGAGAGAGAGAGAGAGAGAGAGAGAGAGAGAGAGAGAGAGAGAGAGAGAGAGAGAGAGGGGTGGATAAATAGAAAGATAGATAGATAAATAGAATGAATGATGTATAGATGACTTGGCTTTGAAATGCATAAAGGGTTAATTAATCGAAGAGCGCAGATATATCAGCAACGAATATGAACTGGGATTAATATTACAGTAATGAAATCATGATTAAAGTACGGAGAAAGCCATCGAAGAATATAAAAAAGTAGAACGAGAAAGAAAGAAATATGTGGGTTAAAGCTTGTTAAAATGAAGAAAGGTAATACCGGTAAAATTACACTGATTCGGGTTTGTACGTACACTTGATATGTCATGCTTTTACCTCTTAATATGTCCCATTGTGTCTTACTCACGAAGAAATACATTCCATGTTGATATATTTTTTTCAAAATATGGAAATACGATCAGTTTATCACACATTTAACCAACGTTCATCTATCAACGTAATCAAGTCGTACGTTTTTCCAATATACGTTTATATAAGGGGTATCAATTTCATAGATTCTTTTCACAATTTTTGTCGAAATTTCAATTACTTTATAAATGATGAGTTATAAATTATGTAATGGAATACGTTTTAGTAACACACTGACCCACTACCTCTCTAAAGTAATGCAGTATCCGACATCGACATATAGTATTACGGGGCCACTTAACAAACCTACTGACACACATATATTGGATTTCGAGGTTGATATTAACGACATTCTGTAGATTGGGACAACTCCCACGGGGAGTCCTTGTTCTACTGACATCAAAAGTGCAACACATGCAATTTGTTTTAAAATTTGAATTCTAAAATATATATTTCAAGTCGTGACAAAAGGGTGTAAAATGTACAATTTTCCCTATATATATTTCATATAAAACCACATGTTTTCAAAAACCTACTACGGTCATTTCCAAATCAATTTCAATGCATGCAGTTATTAATTTTCATCATCAATGTTTTGAATTTTCTGTGTTTGCTTTGTTGAAAATTCCCATTGCTTCATTTTCTATTATTTTTGTAGGATACAAAATTTGTTTCTCTTGAATATCTCTAAAAAGGGCATTGTGACATACAGAATTTACTTTTCCGTTAAAATTCCTGAGTCTTGAAAAACTAAAATTTGATCATTATGAGCAAATGCACAATGACATTGGTACAGTAAATGGTTCTAGTTTTATGGTACAATTTGATAAAAATATGAATTTAGATGAATGTTGGGAAAAATTACGGATTTATATGAAAAATATAGATGTTTGAAAGAGACGGACATTAAAATGGAAGTTTTGATATAACACTAAAAATGTAGTCAATGACAATAAATGCATCAAAATGGAAAAAAAAGATGCACATTAAAATTCGAATGAACAAACAATTCTTGAAAATATTTGAGTTAGCAAAAACCTTGAATATAAAGTCACTTGCCAAAAGTTTATAGACATTTTCATTTTTTCTTTATATTTCATATAAAACCACCATAAAAAAATATTGTGAAGCTATTTCTTATCGCATTTCAATAGAATATTCACTGTTAAACAAAGAATTGAATAAAGTTAATTATACAAACTACTCACTGACAAATTATTGACACAGGGATATCGAAAACCGCGTTTAATGTCAACGTTCCGCAAATTTTACGGTCGGTATAATAGGCTTGTTTTGCAACTACTCTGTTTCACTAAGTGAAATGTTGAGTTGCCTTTACGTTGGCGGTTGTTGAGACGCCTGTACCAATTGTGACGAGGATACACTCCTCTCGTGTTTCATTGGACTTGACTGTGGACTCACGGCGGGTGTGACCGGTCGACAGGGGATGCTTACTCCTCCATGGCACCTGATCCCACCTCTTGGTTTCCAGAGATCCGTGTTTGTCCATTTTTACCGGATTTGTATCTATGTCTTGGACATTCTATTGATTTATACTTTGGTATCTGAATTTTTTTTACATATTTTGATTTTAATTTTCTGAATTAGAATTTCAAAGGTGTGTTTATTTAAACAGAAAATTTTAATTTTGTGATGATAATTCCCTCTTTGTGTAAGTAAAATTGAGATATCTAATTTTTACTTTTTTACTTAAATTACAAAATTTCATCCAAATAAGCATTGAAGCATTCTCTGTTCAACTGTGAAAATTCTATTCAAATGCGATAAGAAATAGCTAAACAATATTTCATTGAAAAAATGTGGTTTTATGTGAAATATATACAGTTTAGTAAAAAATTAAAAATGTCTATATACTTTTGGCAAGTGGCTGAATATTCTACATCTGTCGATTTATTGTTATATAGCATGCATGGGCTGTGGATTTTTCGATACAAATAACCTTGCCAGATGAAATATGGAGAATAAATATATGTACCTCTATATCAGGTATTTTCATTTTCCAGAGTTACCACCCTTCGTAACAGGTGTCGATTGTGATGTCATTTGTTTGTGCGTATAATGAGAGAATTTATCAATTGTGACGTCATATGTTTGTGTGAAAAAGACATTGTTTCTCACGTGAAATATGGAGAACAAAATATATGTACCTCTATATAGTCACTATATAGACTTTTTTCGAGTTGTTTGGGGGCGTCAACGGTTTAGGAGTTCATAATATATATTGCGAGAAATATGGATTACATACAGTAGAATAGGAATGAAAAGCAGTCTACATGAAAGGCATGACACGTGTCAACTTTACAAGGAAGAATATTTTGATTAACTTTTTTCCTCTTAAACAAAATGGCATTGAATGTCGTCAATGTAAACATTATGAAACCGGAAGTGATCGAGGTGACATTTCTGTATACGTCATATTTATTAGCATTATAATACGCCAGAATACATTATCCATTGTACCCAAATTCATATAATATTATAGAAATAATAACAAAGTTATAGATATGTAATAGAAAACTGGGGCCTAAATAAATGCCCAAGATGATCGTTTCTTTCAATGAGTCTTTATTGTTTGGGCTCGAAATTAATATAGATGTAGAGTTCCGAAACAATAAGTGATATACGATTGAAGCAAAACAAAATAACCTAATTGTATTCATAAATTTGTTTAAAAGTAATCACTCATAAAAGTTGCTTATCAGAGTTTTCGGGGAGTTTAGAATTTAAACGGGGCCATCCGTTCGAAATATACCGATAATGTCTATAATACATTTTATGGAGCATAGAAAATGGAGCGTACAGGAACAATAGAACTTTATACTTTAGTGTTATCAGCTGGTACCAGAATAATAGATACTGGGTTTATATTACGATTCAACAACTACTATTGAACAAATACTCAACATTTAGTGATAGAAATAGTCATTGTCAACAAGTTCAATAAACCGACCGTAAAATCTGCGAAATGTTGACGAGACTAATAAATATATCATTTATCGGCCGTTTAGATATTTGTTTCTCCGTATATATCTTTTATTATATATATTTATTTATTATTCATTCGTTCGTAAAAATATCTAAAATAGAAATACATATTGTTAATATATCATTAATTTGATATTACTGTGGCTAATTAGTCCTATTTCTGATAATAAGCTGTTATGACGACAATGGTAGCAATGTAAGCAGTTGGGTGCCACATAGTGAAGTATATATTTAAGCTAACAATGTTTATTTTTAGTAAAATCCGTCTTTAAAGAAGGAAAAAAATACGTTGTGTTACTCTTAATTTAAATACGATATATTACAATACCACTGAATCAATTCATACGGTAAAAATTTATTCAATACATACTCCTTGTTGAATCGTCTAAATCAAAATTGGTTGTTGTTGTTGTTGTGGTGGTGGTAGTGGTTGTTGTTGCTGTGGTGTTTGTTGTGGTGGTGGTGTTGGTAGTAGTCGTATTGCTGTGGTGTTGTTTTGTTGTTGTTGTGGTGGTAGTGGTTGTTATTGTGGTGTCAGTTGTTGTGATGGTGGTAGTAGTCGTGTTGCTGTGGTGTCAGTTGTTGTTGTTGTGGTGGTTGTTGTTGTGGTGGTAGTGGTTATTGTTGAGGTGGTAGTGGTAGTAGTCCTATTGCTGTGGTGTTGGTTGTTGTGGTGGTGGTAGTGGTTGTTATTGTGGTGTCAGTTGTTGTTCTTGTTGTGATGGTCGTAGTAGTCGTGTTGCTGTGGTGTCAGTTGTTGTTGTGGTGGTGGTAGTTGCTGTTGTGGTGGTGGTAGTGGTTGTTATTGTGGTGTCAGTTGTTGTTCTTGTTGTGATGGTGGTAGTAGTCGTGTTGCTGTGGTGTCAGTTGTTGTTGTGGTGGTGGTTGTTGCTGTTGTGGTGGTGGTTATTGTTGTTGTGGTGTCAGTTGTTGTTCTTGTTGTGATGGTGGTAGTAGTCGTGTTGCTGTGGTGTCAGTTGTTGTTGTGGTGGTGGTAGTTGCTGTTGTGGTGGTGGTTATTGTTGTTATTGTGATGTCAGTTGTTGTTCTTGTTGTGATGGTGGTAGTAGTCGTGTTGCTGTGGTGTCAGTTGTTGTTGTGGTGGTGGTTATTGTTGTGGTGGTAGTGGTTATTGTTGAGGTGGTAGTGGTAGTAGTCCTATTGCTGTGGTGTTGGTTGTTGTGGTGGTTGCTGTTGTGGTGGTGGTAGTGGTTGTTATTGTGGTGTCAGTTGTTGTTCTTGTTGTGATGGTGGTAGTAGTCGTGTTGCTGTGGTGTCAGTTGTTGTTGTGGTGGTGGTTGTTGCTGTTGTGGTGGTGGTTATTGTTGTTGTGGTGTCAGTTGTTGTTCTTGTTGTGATGGTGGTAGTAGTCGTGTTGCTGTGGTGTCAGTTGTTGTTGTGGTGGTGGTTGTTGCTGTTGTGGTGGTGGTTATTGTTGTTGTGGTGTCAGTTGTTGTTCTTGTTGTGATGGTGGTAGTGGTCGTGTTGCTGTGGTGTCAGTTGTTGTTGTGGTGATAGTTGTTGCTGTTGTGGTGGTGGTTATTGTTGTTGTGGTGGTGTTTTACGTCACACTCGACATTTTTCAATTATAATCGACCAGTTACAATGTACCCGAGCAGAAATAATCGACCTTCTGCAAGTAAACTCACAAACCTTCTCCAAAATTAGCATACTCGAACTGGTACTCACTTCAATACAAGAACTCGGCAACAGAGGCCCTTCTATACCGATCACGATCAGAGACTACCTGATTTGATTTGGATTTGCCGGTCTGCAATGGGAGGTAATTCATTCACGGCATCTCAGAATGTTTTGTAGGTCCGTGCTTGTTCATCAGTAATTTGGTTAAATATCCTAAAAATATTTACATTTAGATAAAAAAAATGAAATTTGTTCCCTAGAGTATGATCATTATTTTCCCTATTGTAAAATGGATAAGACATCGGCTATTTCTTAAATATTATATATGAAAAAAAAAACAACAACAATTAATGTTTTATCTTCCTCTTGCCTGCTATTTGGAAATAACTGTTATGTTTTGTATAGGATTATCAACAAGTTCACACTGAAATTTAGATGTCAAATCTGCTATATTTTCATTTTTGTCTTTTCCCTCAGAAACGGCAAATGCTGGCTTGTCATCAGTTCCAGTGTAAAACTCGTTTGATACTCGATTTTGATTTTAGCGTTTAACGGTGAAGGAGAAACCCCGATGACACTGTGTACGAGAAAAGTTAAAAGTTATTTCTGAAGAAAAAGTTATTTACGATGTAAAAGTTATTTATGAAGTAAAGTTATTTTTATGCAAAAGTTATTTATGAAGTGGAATATATTTGTCTTCTAAATGACCAATAGTTTTGTCTAAGATATATTTACTAATTTATTTGTTATCACAGTAACCATTCCCACGGTCAAAACATGACTACGGCGAGACAGTGAGATTATCTGTTCACTGACAATCATTTTCTGAACTGTATCAGCTTCCATTGTTAAATTGAAATTTGTTTCAATATTTGCATTCAATTGCAAAAATGGCTGTATATTCATCAAATGACATGTGTTTATATAGAATTGAAATTGACAAGATTTACCATAACATCAATTGTCGATGTCAATTTAAATTTGATCTGATTTAAGTGTCTTAATGTAATTGCGAATACTAGCCCTCTTAGGCTTGGGAACTTCACTTTTTGGCTGTTCTGTGACCAGATGTTTATTCAAAGTAACATTACCTGGCTCTATTTTAAAAAAAAAAACGTATCATTTCTAAAGTTTTTTTTAAATCTTTGTTTCCTTTTATTGTTGCCCCCTCTTGATCTTTTTATTCTTCTTAAATTGGTGATGAGATTTTTAGAAAATGCTAATTTCGATTCACAAAAGAGATGCTAACATTCAGCTGTCTAAATATTTTTTTTTTCGAAAACAGAGATAAAATGAGTTATCTCTTTATCACGTGACATTGACCTTGACCTTGACCTTGTGAGAATGTGAATATACTGAAATAATAATTTCGTAAACATGAAAACAACGATCTTTTGTAACGTTAACCGATATTTCAATCCGGTAAATAGAGATGTTTTGACAACTAGAGGTATAAAAACTTATAATATGATTTATTTAAATGTACTTTCGCTAACTGATTATTAATCTGTTTTACTTGCATACATTTATATTAAATTCTAGTGCAACAGAAATGATCGTCTTGAGCATTTGCTTCGGCGTCTTATCTAAACCTTTGTATTGTTAATAATATATATTAAATTTAAACTGTGACGTCAATCCAAATTAATTCATCCAGGTGAATTTATTACATAGATGCAGGTAGAAGAACCTTAACTTAATCAATTGTTACAATTCTATAGCACATGTGTGTTTATGCCACATAAAAAAAACACTCCACCTAGTGGTGACGGGGGTTTTCGTGGTCGAGTGTTTAGAACATCTCGAACAATGAAGTCTCCCACTTCTGGTCAGCGCGGGTTCGACCCCCCTTGGAACCTAAACTGATTTTAGAGAGAATGTTTGCCAGTTCTTTTCGGATACATTGCAGCCAGGTTCTCTCCACCACCAATAAAAACTATTACTGAAAAATCGATGTGTGTAGCAGAAAACACTTCAAAATCAAAATCCAAAAACCAAGTGGTGACATCTGGTGTCATTTCCATACTTAGCGAGACGAGCATAACAAGGAGTACAGGCATTTGGTAAGACGAAATTTGAGAAATGTTTATTATATAAAAAATTGGTTATGCGTGTCTAGTGTGACAGAGTTATTTCCCTTTTAATCCCGTTTTGACAGTGGACATATGGTGGGTGTAAACGATCTGCTGGAGACGCTAACTCCTCCAAGGCGCCTGTCATTGCTTCTAGATTTTCAAGAGGTCTGTGCTTGTTAACTCATCAACCCCTGAAAATCAATGGACTTTTCTTGAAACCATTGACTTACCAAATGTGTCTTTAGAGATGAATGAGTTAAGCATTCCCCTCGTTTGTATGTTTTCATTTTGGCTTCCTTATATACATATATATTTAAATTTATTAATCTTAACTTATGATATCACCCGGCATTATGTTTTCGAAATTAGGCATTGCTGTGACAAAGAGCGGTTGACGATCAGAGACACTCGTCGTGATATAAGTTTCAGATAAATTTGACTGATTTAAAAGTTTTTTAAAGCTTAGCTTAATCCGTCAGACATTATACAAGCACGACAGGCAATGGAAAAACATGAACCTTTAAAACTCAAGACGTGAAAGCAGGTGTATTGGCTGTCACAATATCAAATAGCTCAACATTTCAGTTAGTGAAACACAGTACACAAGGTCATGATAACGACCGTGAAAAATGAGATAAGTTGACTTTTAATGCGATTCTCCATGTCGTTTTGATGATACATGTAATTTATGTTAACTGAAAATTCTTACAAAAATTATCCCTTCATTTTATTTAAAGGGGCATCAGATGCAGTTTTCTCCCCAAAAATTATTTTCATTTTTCACTACAGTGTAACTTGTATATAAAGACCCCCTTAAGGACACAACAAAATCAGTTTTTATAGGGAGGTGGTCTTTATATAGAGGTTGATTTGTACACAAATGGTACTACTGGGGACAGCAAGCAACAGTCTTTGTGACACAGGTGATCGCTAAAGCAGGTTTTACTGTACTCAGTTTAGATTGATGTACAATAACAAATAAGAGATTTGGTGACAGAGGACTATATCAAAGATTTTAAACAACTACATATGCGTATTATTTATCTTGGGAACTAACCAGGAGATACAACATTGAGAGATGGAAAGTTTTATGCTGACATCTAAAGGGGCATTAGCTGTGTTTTTACCCAGAATTATTTCGATTCTCTTTTTAATTTTACTACTTGTACTTGGTGTACAACAACAAATAAGAGCTATACAAGGCTTAAAAACATCTGATATTCCTGTATATTTTGTGAAAATAAGGCCGGATCCAGTGTCGTATGCATATACAAATAGTAAGAATGAATTAATCAATTGCAAACGAATAATTGCCAAAATGGGTTTCTAAAGGATTTTTCACAAAATATATCGGCATTTCAAAGCCATTTTATTTATCAGATTTTCTGCAAGGTGAAGAAAAGAAAAACAAATCGAACTTTGTATGAATTGTACTAAAAAATGACATTTAAGAAAATTCCACCCCTTACATCTTATGTGTAAAAATGATTTTATGTCTGAGCTGTGAACATATGTAAAGAAATAATTTGTCTGGTTAAGAAAAAGTCTGCTTTGGTAAACAAACATGTACACGACCTTGACATAATAAATGATAATATAATGCCTTGTTTACCAGAGGGTTAGGTTAATTTGCTTTTTTTTTTTGTGCGTGTGTGTTGTTTTCATCGAAGAATGCAATATAATTCACGTAAGCACGTTTCCAATGATGAAAGTTGATTATTTGTGCTGGTCAATGATCCATTTCTTCTACAAACTCAAAATTTCTAAAAATAAGTTGTTTGTTTAATTTGCTCCATTTCATATACATGCACTATGATAAAGTAATATTTTATATAGTTAGGGTCTTTTAAAGTGAAAACTACATTTTTATAACAGTATATTTATATACCATTGCTAATTAAAAAATAAACAATGTAAAAAAATAAATAAACTGTGTACGCTTTAATTTGTTGATAAGTCGTACACTTGTACACAATCAAGCCATTCCTGACCAAAAAAAATATTGTTACCTCTAGTTAATATAGTTACTTCTGTGAATAAAATAATATGAATTATTAATGAATAATGTGAAATATAATGAATTTTTATACTTTAGTGAATAAAATGGTAAATAAAAATAAGTTACTAAAATGAACACTAAACTATTATTGATACTTTTGTAAATAAAAGTTTTTACTGTAGTAATTTATTGTAATTTTTATGATTTAAAGCTGATCAAAGCCCTTGTCACACGTTTTACGTATATACAACTGTTTTTTTGTCTTGCTTTGATTACGAAATCTACATTCTATAGGGGGGGGGGGTATTTATGGTTCAGGGTCACCTGATCCCATCTCTAAAATTTCCAAAGTTTCTAAGTTATTCTTCTAATCATTGTGTATCTATATTCATTTGCGTTATTGATTCTGCGCTTAAAATCTGGCAACTTTTTAGCGTGTATGAATGCGGTATATTGACTTTGTATTTTATATTTACTTTTCATAATTAATTTTCCATTTCTTATCTACTCTCAGAATCAGAATTACAGAAAAACTACAATGAGTTGTATAATAAATTAGGTATTTCATCAAATTGTAATTTTTCAGATGTTTCGCAGTCCAGGTTTTAGTTGTTATTTTACATTATATATAAGTACAGCTCGGATAGCACTCGTTGTATTGTAATGCTTTGAACATTTGTTAAAAAACATCGATAAACAAATGGCAATAGGTATTTATATCTCGTGAATTCCTCATAATTACACAGTCCAAATATCAGAAAATAACAGGAATATGTTTCTCTTTTCCGTACTTTATAAAATTTCCATAATCTTTAAGAAAATAAAAAAGCGTCAACAATTATAGACATGTGGCCACTATGCGTGGAACTTTGTCAGTTCATTTTGACGTCATTGTCGGTAAACCACAAAGTCAAATGTATATACATGGTATATACATGTATAGTAATTTAAATACCGAGCAATAGATCAACAATGACCTCTTAGAATCAAAAGGTGAGAATCAGAGGAGTATTACACTCCCTTTTGACCAGTCACATCCGTGATTATTACTTTGTCAAGTATATATATATATATATATATATATATATATATATATGTATATATATATATATATATATATATATATATATATATATATATAGAGAGAGAGAGAGAGAGAGAGAGAGAGAGAGAGAGAGAGAGAGAGAGTTATGAAACTCCTTGATGATAATAATGAAACCGGTTAAGTTTAATCGGCGTTGTGATTTTTTTTATTTATCTAAGTACTTGTGTGAATCATTTTAATATATATATATATATATATATATATATATATATATATATGTATGTATGTGTGTGTGTATGTGTGAGTGTATTTGTAATAGAAACATAACATGGTCTAGGGGCCTCTGTGGCTAAGTGGTTAGAGCATCGCGCTTTGAACCATGAAGTCTCTCTGGAACCCGCTGGAACCTAAGCTGATTTTTGTGAGAAAGTTTGTTAGTTTACTTGCAGAAGGCCGGTGGTCTCTACCGATACATTGAAACTAGGTTCCCTCCTCCACCAATAAAATCTGGCCGCCATTACATAACTGAAAAATCGTTGAATGTGGCGTAAAACACTATTCAAAATTAAAACATATGGTTGCATAAAGTACATTAAGGTTATAAAGTACATAAAGGTTATAAAGTACATAAAGGTTATAAAGTACATAAAGGTTATAAAGTACATAAAGGTTATAAAGTACATAAAGGTTATAAAGTACATGAAGGTTATAAAGTACATTAAGGTTATAAAGTACATTAAGGTTATAAAGTACATGAAGGTTATAAAGTACATAAAGGTTATAAAGTACATTAAGGTTATAAAGTACATAAAGGTTATAAAGTACATAAAGGTTATAAAGTACATGAAGGTTATAAAGTACATAAAGGTTATAAAGTACATAAAGGTTATAAAGTACATGAAGGTTATAAAGTACATGTATATGGCAAGCACAATCACTTATATGTATATGTATTATTTAGCCATTCGTTCATTATTTTTCTTTGTTATTCATTCTTTTTTACCTTACAGATCCAAATACATTGTATTTATCTTGAGAAATATACATGTATCTACAATAATCTTATTACTTGTAAAAGTCTTTCTTTTTCCCATTTTGTTTGTCTCGTTAATATAAAATTGTGCTAAACTTGTTATCGTACCATCATTCCCTCAATTACTTATGGTATTCTATTTTTGTGAATATTTGTTTTATATATATATATATATATATATATATATATATATATATATATATATATATATATATATATATATATATATATATATATATATATATATATATATATATATATATATATATACACGTTTGAGAGGGCATCTTGTAATGTTGACTAGTAAAACTTGGGTACCACACATTTTCGTTAAAGATAAATAAAGTATGTTTCAACTTAACTAAACTTATACTATTGTATCAATGATTTTAAAAAACCTAGCCTAGATATAGAAACATGAGTAATAAAATATTCGAGCTATCTCCTGTATATTGATTCTTCAGTGTATGTTAGAGGTAAAATATTACTCATTCATCACCGAAATACATGTATTGATATTATTTTAAAAAACAAATCTTAGTAAAGGGAGACAACTCTTATTGCATATCACTTAAACTGACAGCAATTTGCCCTGTATTCGAAGTATATAAGCTTACCTGGTATTTCGGTAGCAGCTAATAATCTTATACTAAAGTAATATTTAGCACTGATAACATTTAGATAGATAAGATAAGACACTCTTAGACTGATTTGGCTAAACATTTAGATTTATTATTTGGCCTTGTATTACACCACTTTTCCTTTAGAAAACATGTTTAAAATTGGAGCTCAGCTGACGAAGTCTAATTGACAGAAACGATCGTCTTGAGCATTATAACGTTGGTATTAATATTTAATATTTAATGATGTTATACACTTATAAAAATGTTAATTTGTTAAACGCTGGTTATCATGAGCTACTGTCTAGATATTATTATAGAATGTTTCAGTCAGTTGCATGGAATAGTCACCGACTACAGGCTAATTGTTATAGATTTTAACCTGTGCTATGGACTATTGTCAATCTCTTAACCCTTCCAACCCTAAGAATCTAGATGGTATGCTCTTTTCTGTTGTTTAGACAAGTCTATTATAGTCTGTAGGGTTTAAAGGGTTAAAAATCTTTTTCTTTATGTGTCATACGTGCCATAACGCGGAACTTTGAGAAGACATAGTCACTTCCTGTTTCTATGGCGTCATTGGTGGATGAGGCAACACGGTTACAATGTACCCCAGAGAGACAAACGGCCTTCCGGAAGTAATCTGGCAAACTTTCCCGATGGAATCGATTAAAAGTTACTTGAGCTTGAGTACTGAGTAAATATGGTGACTTCAGGACCTGATTTGGTCTTGCAGATGTGGCCTAAAAGCAAGGGCCTGACACCATAAAACATAACAATGACCTAAGTCAAGATATTTCCTCAACTCTTGATAATCCTGAAATCTGATTTGCCAAACAGGCGTAAAATCTCAAATTTAAAGGTGCAAAGCACAAAGTACAATAAGAAAAATTGAAGAGAAGAAATAATATGAAAATGGCAGGTTTATATTTCTGTTAAAAGAGGCATTACCAGTTTTTTTTTTTTTTTTTAATTTCTTTCCCCTTTTACTACATTGATTGATATTCATAACCAAAAAAACAAAAACAAAAGATATACACAGGCATAAAAATTCTTAAATTCCTATATACAGTCAAACCTGTTTTGAGCAGCCACTTAAGGGAGATTGGAAAAATGGCTGCATAAGACAGGTGGCCTTCGGTTCCAGGTTGACAAAAATCACAAGAAAATTGGTGCCCATTATGCAGTGTATAGCAACACATGTATATTTATATACCAATATGTGATAGTTTAATGTTAAGATGACCAGGTGTCAAAATCATGTACATTACAGAGCTGCCAAAAATAGATCATGTGATCAACCATCCTAAAAAAATGACTGCTAAAAACAGTTTGACCAAGCATATGTCCTGTATATCACTGGCCACATTAGACCGGTGGCTGCTGGTTTAGGTATGTTTATATAGTGAAATTGATTGGGGGGAAACAGAAACTGGCCATTGAAGACGAGTGGCTGCTGAAAACAGGTGGCCTTTAAGGCAGGTTTGACTGTACATGTATTTTGTAAAAATTTGCTTGAGAAACCCAGTTCGGCAGTTGTTCACTTGCAATTGATTAATTCAACATTACTTTTTGTATATTCATAAAACACTAGACCTGATCTTATTTTCACAAAATATGCAGGAATAAAAGATTGTTTTAAGCATTGACCTGCTGTCAGTTGGCATTTATGGGTCCATGAATGCCAACTGGACAAATGCAAATCTCATGAGATGATGAGCAACACTTCTTATAAAGGTTAAATAGTGTCAGAGCTATTAGATGGTAAATAAATGCCTGTGTATAGCTCTTACGTGTTATTGTACATCAAATACAAGTTGTAAAGTAGATTTTTTGGGGGGAGGGTTAAAAACAGCTAATGCCCCTATCAGTATCGACATAAAACTTTCCATCTCTCAATGTTATGAACCTCAGTGAGCCCTCAAGATAAAAAAAACATGCATATGTAGTTGTTTATAAACTTTAATATAGTCTTATGTTACAAAATGAATATTTACATAAATGTAAACAAAACAAAATATTACAACACCTGGTTCTTCAGTAACTTATATCACATCAGTGCTTTGTTCACAGTCTTAAACCACTGCTTTTGTTTTTCACAAAATACTGTTTAAGGCAAAAAAAATTATTATAAGATTTTGTGATCATTTTGTGAATTTGAATCATTTTAGGGACTTGTATACATGTAAGAGAGATTTATCTTGTTGAAGGAAATTCTGTAGATTTTGCAACTGAATGTTATTGTTTTCTATCCTAGACAAATATAAACAATAAATTGCTTGAGACATGATTTTTCATAATCCAGAATCTGTGTACAAATTTCAAATCATACAACACATATATGCTAACTCCTATGAAGTTGTTCTTCCAAATGTTCTGCTTTTAATTTCTCATGTCCAGAAATCATGGTGTATAACAGATGCTTCTCTTAATTTATAATGGTCGCTGATGGTAGAAACATATATTCCCAATCATTTTTCTTGACCCTAAATTAAAGTTATTTTCTAGAAATTTTGAATATTTATGCTTTTCCTCATTCCCATGCATTCCACTTCATCAATGAATAATGTGTTAGCTTTAACACCAATATCCTCTTCCAGGGTCAGCTGATTACGGATAAGTCCCTTCAGGGAGCTCTCACTCTGTTTCAACCTCTCTTGGAGTTGCGCTACCGAGGATTCAATTTCTCCTACTTCCTCAATCAACCTGTACTGAACAGGGTCACGGCATAATTCAACATTTGGACGCTCTGTCCTTGTATCTAGACGAGTCTGTGCCAGTTTCATGGGCAAAACCTTATCATCGATGGCTTTCTTTAATCTCGAGATGTTCTCCTCAATTTCTTTGATCTGCTTAACAACCTTCAAAGATAAAATATATAATATTTAGAAATTCAAAAATTTTGATAAAAAAAACTACAAATTTGGGAATCACAAAAAGATCCAATATTCAATGAGTTCTAACTTTGAAACAACTGTTGATATCCTACAGTTACTATGGTGAAATCTGTCCTGACTCACCACAGTCAAGAGAGACCACCAGTCTTGGGTCACCACTGTCAAGAGAGACCACCTGTCTTGAGCCACAACTGTCAAGAGAGACCACCTGTCTTGAGTCACCAATGTCAAGACAGACCACCAGTCTTGGGTCCCCACTGTCAAGAGAAACCACCTGTCTTGAGTCACAACTGTCAAGAGATACCACCTGTCTTGAGTCACCAATGTCAAGACAGACCACCAGTCTTGGGTCATCATTGTCAAGAGAGACCACCTGTCTTGAGACACTAATGCCATGAGAGACCACCTGTCTTGAGAGACCATATTGACAAAATTCTTTTGTCCAATAATGCTTTGGTTATTACTTGTCTAGAGAGACCACATTATGATGTCATATGAATTGGTCACTTAAGACAGGTTCCACGTATTTCAACACATCTACCAGTTTCATGCCAGTGAAGTCAAAGTCTTCCATTACTTGTATGCCATAATTCTGGAACCCTATCTTATAGTGATGGTCCATTGATTACTATCTACTGGTCCAACAGACATGCAACAATTTCTACAATTTTATGTCAAAAAATAAACAATAAATAAAATAATGACAATATCTTGTTTCTTGCTACAAATGGTGACGTGCATAAGTACAAACTTGTTCACGTCAATCATCCCAGCCTTGCGTCCATTGTTCTAAAAAATGTTGAGTGATTTAAGGGGGAAATAGAGCGCTAGTTTTAGTACAATTCTCAGAAAAACACAATATTGTACATTCTTTGGTTTTTCCAGGAATATCATTTGTGACCTCGTGAAAATAAGAGATCTCAAAAAATATCAAAAAAAGATCAAAATGGAGACAAATTAATCTTACTTTATTAAGATGGTCCTCAAGTTTACTCTTGGTGTCCTTGGTTTCGAAAATTCTCTTGTTGAAGGCGACATTAACTTCATTGCATTGTTTTCTCATGTCGTTAGACGTCTGCTGCAGAATTCCATCAATCAAAGTTCTCAGTTCCGTAGAACACTGCCTCTCTCGCTCGGCCTTTTGAATGTTGGCATCAGAAAAGTCTTGCCAATCTTCAGGTGATACAGAACTGCAATTTACACAAATCAACAAATCTGTCAAAAATTGTGTCAATTACTGAGAAGTAATAAGGACCCTAAGTAACAGATAAAGTACATGTCTGTACATACAGGAGAAGAGCCACCTGGACCCCTAAGATTCAAAATCTGCTAGTCCAGCTCAAATTTCAGGAGCCCAGATTTTTTTTTTTTTAAATTTAAAATAGTTTCAGACCTCTGTTTAGAAAATCATCTACAAGTAATGGAAATTAAAGAAAATTTCTAACAGTGTTTCTTTAGTGATTGTTTTTTTTTTTTTCGATGAAGTACAGTATAGCAGCATTTTGTGTCTAACACTAATGGCAGTATCTTTGAGCTGTGACAAACTTCATAGGAATATCTTATATACAAGTAGTTTAATAAAAATCGGTAAAAGAAAATGAGATTCTTCAGACATCTAAAATGCATGACATCAGTGGTTAATTTGTAGCATATGAGCTACTGAAATGATAGTTAAAGCTACAGACATGAAGTTATTTTATGGTAATTTTATTGAAATTTGAAATAAAAAATTATTAAAGTTTTTCGGACAAGTTTGGTGGTTTTGGGACTGGAAATTAGGAAAGTATGGTAGAATTTGTGTAGGGAGTAGGTCACAGTTTGCTGAAATGTGATTATGTCAGTGTGTATATCAGTATAAAATACAAAGTATCAAATATACTGAACTTCACACAGGTGTCATTAAACATTTCAGCAGCTTGTGCTCCCCACCAGGGCAACTTCCAAAGAAAATTCACTTGAGAGTATGAAAATAACTCGCTATGGGTGAGTAGGCGACCGTTGATTCCTATCCCTGACACAAAAAGTTTAAAAAAAAAAAAAAAGATTTACAGTTAAGATCGAACATTATTTTCTTGTACATTGTAATTACATTATTGTATAGTCCTAAAAATAAATTCGGAAAGATGAAAACCAAAATGTTTTCATTTCAAGACAGTGATGAACGTTAACTTTTAATATTTCATATTAAGCTTCTATTTGCCAATGGAAATGCAAACTGAGTGCAGAGTAAATTTTCAATAATACGTACTATATACCTGGTTATTTTCGCCCCTAGTTATTTTTGCCCCTGGTTATTTTTGCCCCTGGTTATTTTCAAACTTGGTTTTTTTTCTCACTTTTATGACAAAAAACATATTAACCCTGTCTTAAACTTGCCCTAAATCACCATAGTCTCATGAATGGCATTATGTCTGTGTTTGAATTATTCGTCTTGAAAATTTCGCTTTCACCGTAAATTCTAAAATTCGTCCTCTCATCTAAGGGCAAAAATAAAATGGGATCGAAAATTTCCAGGTATGGGTAATTATATATCATGCATACTTTGCTTCAATCTTGGCGGCTCCATCTTTGAATCTGAGTCCAGCTGAATTATTTCGAAGATTGGCACAATATTCATCGAGGGATAAGGCTCCGAATTTATCCTTTAGATCTTTCTCAAGTTGATATCTGGCTTTGCGATTTATCCTAGAATAAAGCAACAGAGAAAAAAATTACAGGTCATCTATCCAATTTATTTCTCATTCACACAGGGATATTTAACACTTTTTTTGGGATATGGGTCCTGAACCTTTGAAATTGGGAATTCTAGCAACATTTTATTGAAATTGGGAAATCTAGATATACACAAATATATTTGAAAATACAAGAATCTCTTCAAAATCATTTGTCCTTGGATTTCAATTGAGAAATTTTGACTGCAAATTGGGGGAAAAATGCATTGCTTTTGCATTGGTATGAGGCCTTATTTCGGCCCAATATGATAGGGTGAAAAATCCCAATCATATTAGGATTTAAACAAGATGTCTGAGAATTTAAAAATAAAACTTAGATACAGTGAACTGATGACTGTCAATGAACAAGTTGAACATTTAATTATTAACTGAATAATTAATTAATTATCAAGCTATTGGTAAGACCAAAATAAAAATAATCAAAATGTTTTTTTGAATCCAATCCAAATTTTTCATTACATTTAAAAATCATTATCTAATGGAAAAATTATAATGAAACATTTCCACATCCTTTCAGACAGATTTAAGTTTTGTTGTTGTTGTTGTACTGATTGTAAAAGCAACTCATAAAGATAATATGTGTATATATATTAAGTCACTGACCCCTAAAGACACATTTGGACTGGTCTAAGTAATTGATTTACAGAATAGTACAGTCTTTTTCAGGGATTGACTTAAGTTAAAGTATAAAAATTCAGCTATTGCAATAAAAAGGCACTTGTAGAACCTTGACTGCAAAAATTGCCAAAACATTAAAGAGGAATTGTAAAACCATTTCACTTTGGAAATAAGTCGTCCATGAACGATAGCCACGGCAAATTTATAGATGCTAGTATATACATTTGTAGTATTTCTCAATAAATTAAATGATCGTCCATACCAGAATATCACTTAGACAAGAATATGGTAAAGTCCATATAACCTGGTGGGGTGGAGTCTCATATAACCTGGTGGGGGTGGAGTCTCATATAACCTGGTGGGGTGGAGTCTCATATAACCTGGTGGGGGTGGAGTCTCATATAACCTGGTGGAGTGGAGTCTCATATAACCTGGTGGGGTGGAGTCTCATATAACCTGGTGGGGTGGAGTCTCATATAACCTGGTGGGGGTGGAGTCTCATATAACCTGGTGGGGTGGAGTCTCATATAACCTGGTGGGGGTGGAGTCTCATATAACCTGGTGGGGTGGAGTCTCATATAACCTGGTGGGGGTGGAGTCTCATATAACCTGGTGGGGTGGAGTCTCATATAACCTGGTGGGGTGGAGTCTCATATAACCTGGTGGGGGTGGAGTCTCATATAACCTGGTGGGGGTGGAGTCTCATATAACCTGGTGGGGGTGGAGTCTCATATAACCTGGTGGGGTGGAGTCTCATATAACCTGGTGGGGTGGAGTCTCATATAACCTGGTGGGGTGGAGTCTCATATAACCTGGTGGGGGTGGAGTCTCATATAACCTGGTGGGGTGGAGTCTCATATAACCTGGTGGGGTGGAGTCTCATATAACCTGGTGGGGGTGGAGTCTCATATAACCTGGTGGGGGTGGAGTCTCATATAACCTGGTGGGGGTGGAGTCTCATATAACCTGGTGGGGTGGAGTCTCATATAACCTGGTGGGGTGGAGTCTCATATAACCTGGTGGGGTGGAGTCTCATATAACCTGGTGGGGGTGGAGTCTCATATAACCTGGTGGGGGTGGAGTCTCATATAACCTTGTGGGGGTGGAGTCTCATATAACCTGGTGGGGTGGAGTCTCATATAACCTGGTGGGGTGGAGTCTCATATAACCTGGTGGGGTGGAGTCTCATATAACCTGGTGGGGGTGGAGTCTCATATAAACCTGGTGGGGGTGGAGTCTCATATAACCTGGTGGGTGGTGGAGTCTCATATAACCCTGGTGGGGTGGAGTCTCATATAACCTGGTGGGGGTGGAGTCTCATATAACCTGGTGGGGGTGGAGTCTCATATAACCTGGTGGGGGTGGAGTCTCATATAACCTGGTGGGGTGGAGTCTCATATAACCTGGTGGGGTGGAGTCTCATATAACCTGGTGGGGTGGAGTCTCATATAACCTGGTGGGGGGTGGAGTCTCATATAACCTGGTGGGGGTGGAGTCTCATATAACCTGGTGGGGTGGAGTCTCATATAACCTGGTGGGTGGAGTCTCATATAACCTGGTGGGGTGGAGTCTCATATAACCTGGTGGGGGTGGAGTCTCATATAACCTGGTGGGGGTGGAGTCTCATATAACCTGGTGGGGTGGAGTCTCATATAACCTGGTGGGGTGGAGTCTCATATAACCTGGTGGGGTGGAGTCTCATATAACCTGGTGGGGGTGGAGTCTCATATAACCTGGTGGGGGTGGAGTCTCATATAACCTGGTGGGGGTGAGAGTCTCATATAACCTGGTGGGGGTGGAGTCTCATATAACCTGGTGGGGTGGAGTCTCATATAACCTGGTGGGTGGAGTCTCATATAACCTGGTGGGGTGGAGTCTCATATAACCTGGTGGGGGTGGAGTCTCGTGAACCCTTTCTTGACCAGGATGAGTTAAAATTTAGGTAATAAAAAGATAACATTAAAATTACTATGACTAGAGTAATATCATTCTTAATATTGTCACCATACACATTGGTATCCAATAAGGAATAAAATGTTTTTTTTGTGCAGCTTGTCATAACCGAAAAGTGAGTAGAATCATCCGTATGATCAACCAAAGGTTACTCCGCATGGTCATCTTATGTGAATAGGAGTATAGCAGGGATTTTCCATTCTCCTTTGGTAATGGGGTCTGGGCCTCTTGAAATGGATATTGTAGTTCATTTTATTGAAATTGGGAATTCTAGAAATACACAAATCTGTTTGAAAATACCAGAATCAAACTTCAAATTTATTGTCATTTGACTTCAATTGAGAACTTTGGACCGCAAATTGGGAAAAATTCTATTGTTTTTGCACTGGACTGGGAATGGGGCCTTATTTTGGCCCCATATGATAGGGTGGAAAAGCCCTGTACATAGTTATAGTCCAATCTGTCTTGAGATACCACACTCATAAAAGACCACCTGTCCTGTGAGATCAGGCACAGAGAAACCACTCAGTTAAACAATTCTATAAATTGAACCTCTTTGGAGATACCACCAATTTTGAGGGACCACATTTTCATGAGACAGACAGACTGGTCTCTCGAGACAGGTCCACTGTATAAACAAAGCCAGAAATGTGTTTACCTAATCTGCTCTGTGGCCTGTTCCAAAGTTCTTCTCAGCAAAGCTTGTACACCTTCGATTGTTTCAACCTCTTTGATTAATTCCTTCTGTACATCTTCATGCACCAAGTCAATGGCTATACGCTTCTCTCTAAAAACAGTAAATATTAAAATCTAATAAGAGACTAAAAAGCAATTATTTTTTCAAAGGAATAATTAAAAGGGCTAAAAGGGTTCTTATTAGTCTCCAAAGCCTTGGTCCCAATCACAATGTTTGTTTGTTTATTCGGGTGTTTTACATCAGAACAACGTTTCAGTTATGTGATGGTGGCCAACCTTTAATGGTGGGGGAAAGAACCCAGTGAAATTTTACCTGGGAAGAGAAACTGGCAAACCTTCTTACAAAGTCAGGGTAGGTTCCAGTGGGGCTCAACCCTGTATTGACAAGATATGAGAGACTTCATGGTTTATAGCGTGATGCTCTTTACCACTCAGTCATGGGGGCCACACCAAATTTGAAGAGAACATGTCTCACAGACCTTCAAAAAAAACTTTTAACTTTCTCTTCACCCCACTATGCCATCAGGTACACAGCTCATAAACTTTCTCATGGAACAAAATGCTTTTGAACTTATATATACACACCTGTTTGCTAGACACTGCCTAGCTATGTGCAATGGTTCTTCTGTTGCTTCGAGTGCTTTCTCCACTCTTGTTTTAAAGGCAATCAAGCTATCGATCTCTGTTTTTAATACATCTAATTTGTCATCAAGTTCCTTCTTCCAGTATGTGATATCATTGATTCTTTGTTCTGTGAATGAAAATCAAACTTTGAACATTTCCACATAGCTTTGAAATAAATATTTAAACAAGAAAAAGAATAAGAAATTAAAATTCTTGCAAAACACTGATTTCAACCAAAATTATCCCTTTTATATATATATATATATATATATGTATATATATATATATATATATATATATATATATATATATATATATGTATATACAGTATATATATATATGTATGTATATATATATATATATATAAAAATCCGTTTTAAAATGCTGTGTAGAGTCATACAAAGTTCATAAAATTATCCACGGCGAAGTAGATCTAAATTGTTCAATAAAATGTTTTTGTTTCCTCTAGCGCTTTCATGTCTAAAACAATACTTCGCCGTGGATAATTTTATGAACTATATATATATATATTTCGTTAGTCAGAGTTATCTCCCATGTCAGCAGTTATCGATTGTGATGTCATTTCTTTACTGAGAAAACAACTTCATTTTCACACAAACTTATGACGTCACAATTGATAATTTTTGTTGTTTTACGCACAAACAAATGACATCCCAATCGATACCTGCTACAAGGGGTGGCAGGTGGGATTATCTATTTGCACACCGTTTTATTTTTGTATACTCAATGAACAAGTTTAAAATCACCAAAATGAAAAATAATGAAACTTTAAACAAAACAAAGCAAAATGGATAAAAATTCCTATCCTCTTTCTACCATCAAAAACACAATGTTGCAAGCTTAAAAGGTCATGGATTAGCAGTTGCTCAGTTCACAAGCCAACTGACCTATCGCCAAATGTCTGACATATGGCTCTCCATGTGTTTTTTGAGGTTATTTGATTGTGACGTCATAATCAAACTAATGTTTGATGGACCATTTGATTATGACTTCATAATGGAAAAGTGTGCCAAAAGATGCCGTGTTGGGCATTTGGCAATAGGTCAAATATAGTATATATACAATCTAAAGATTTACCAATGTGCACATATACATATAAGAACTAAAATGTGGAGGTTTACATACCAAACTTTTTGTTGACATCTCTCTGAGTCTTATCTGTACGTTTTTCTGTTTCGTCACTAAGGCGTTTCGATTCTTCTACGAGCCTTTCAGCTGCAGCTCTTTCAGATTCTGCATTTGCATAATTTGTGAGGTTGGATGTTTTCCAATCCTGATGGGTGAAACGGGTTGGTGGTGTTACTAACTTTGCCATTCTATTTAAAAGAAAAGGACGGTAAAAGCTGTTAATATCTAGAATTAAATTCATTTATATTAAAAAGATTAATTAATACATACAAATGTATATATATATATATATATATATATTGCATTGGCTGGTATATATCAGATACATCCAGTAATTGACCTTTCCATTTATGGTATATGCAAAGAATTATTAAATTGTGTCAGAAATGGGACTAATTCATGTAACATGTGATACCCGAAAACATTTGTGCAGGACTATTGTTCCTATTAGTGATGCCAGATGAAATGAGGCTAGAAGATGATATCCCACACTAATGTCATTTCAGCGGGAAGATTGTGCAGAATTACGTTCCATCACCATTGGAGGTACTAGTATCGCACAAATGTTATCGGTTATCATGTGGTGCATGAATCAGTCTCATTGTACAGTGTACAGCCTGAAAAAATTCAGGCATACTATAGGATTTTATAGCACCAAATCATAGCTGGTGATTATAATCAAATGCTGTGTTCTTTTATTGATATGGCAAGAGGAGGCCACACAGAACCAGTATGAATATATAACAGAACACATATTTTGTTAAACATCTGGATGTAAAACAGTTTGCACCACAAGTCATTGTAACAATTCAAATCATAAAATGATAAGATAGATTGATAAATAGGCTAGATCAGTATTGTACTTGTAGTGTAAACACTATTGGTCAATGACCAATTCTCGCCATGCAAGTACCAATTCTTTTTAACTCATGGAACATACAAACAGGTGCATACTTTCACAGCTTTTTTGGACAATATTCTGATTGCTGAGCAAAAAGTAACTCGAATTGATGAATATGAGTTAATGCAGAGATCTTAGTGAATGGAATATAATGACTCAATTATTCCAGTTAAGTGAAAAGAAAAAGTAATTTCTCTGAGAAACCAGGAGATATCAGGCAAAATAAAACAAGTTGGCGAGAATTGTTACTTGACAAGAATTGGTTGCTGACCAGTAGATGTAAACAAAAACAAATCTGAACAAAAACAAGTTTCCCTACAAGAAAGCGCTACTCACTCAAATGAATTATGTTTAATTCAATACATTGAGAACACTAAAGGTGTCCAAGACTGTGGACAATGTTCGCCTTATTAACTTCTTAGTACAAACAAGATTGTAGCATAAAATTAAAAATATAATGAATTCGTTGTCGTTGAAGATAGGTAGCGACGTCGAGTTTCAACTTTTAGGACAGATATTCATCTGTTTTATTAAAATATTCCATGAATGCATAAGCTTAAAATCGTAAGAAATTATTGTATTGAAATATTGTTGGCCTACCTGTTCTAGATTTACAATAAAGAATTATCCTTACCTTTTCGCGATACTTTCCACTTGTTTCTCGGCTTCGTAGTGTACCTAGCAACGCCGGTTGCTACAGCAGACTGCAAGGACTCATTTCATTGGATTATAAAAGACATCATAGTCTATTGAACGCTTGAAATACACGGGATCACTAATACTATTTTCTTGGCGTTCTTAGAAACAGCGATTTTGATTGGTTGAAAAAATTACAAGTTAAACTTATGGTCTTTTTACATAATTTTACTGAACAGTCGATATGGAAGTTGTTCTACCAATTTTGTTTCTTGTTTCACCCTTAATTTATTATTTGAAAGTCCGACATTTGAATGCTCCGATTTTTCACTCATTTTTAGTATGACGTATTAAGGGAGGTAACTCTCATTATTTCGAGGACACACGTTTGGTAGAAATACTGCTAAAAAATCTGTCGTCAACTTTCGGAATGGCAGAAACTAAAGAAAAAAATCAACAGATTGTTACCACCAATATAAGAGGTGTGTAACACCTTGAAAAGATAATATAATGATAACAGAGACATATGTCTCTGATGATAATAATAAAATACATAAAATACTGATAATTAAAAGATCTATTATAGCAGCGACGTGTATATAACGCCGATAATACTGTTAATAGTAATAATACCAGCGATATATAAGGCTAACATTATATATCGCTGATAATACTAATAACACAACAATAACAAGACAAAAGTCATACTGAATCGCGGGTCACGCGTCGGCGGTCAGGTGGTGGTGCTCTTCAATAAATAGGGCGTAATTTGCATGTTATTTGACCTTCTATGATACCACTTTCTTATCTATTTTAAACTGGAGCTCAACTGATGATGTCTCATTGACCCAAACGATCGTCCTGAGCATTATAATGTTGGTATTATTTTTATAATATTACTTCTCTTACGGAATCCCCCTTATAACTCCATTAATACATCGAATTTTTTTTTGGATTTTTTTTTTCATTTTCGTCGGTTCGGAGTGGTTTTCTAATGAAAGTGTCAAAAATAATAATAACGTCCAGAAAATTACAATAAATTGTGTCCTTAAAGAAAGGAAAACCAGGAATTGTAAATTTACAGCTACATATTTATACATCCATGTTTATATTATAGGAGAAGGATGGTAATAAGTTGTATAACTTGCGTTCAATTCCCTTTTGATTAATATCAAATAAAACATGTATAAACTCAATTTTAGGTCCATTTAAATTGGAAGTTTTTGGTCTCTGTTAAATAATTTTAGTTTATTTCCTTAAATTTTAACCAAAATTTATATGAATTATACCTCGGATGAAATCGATTGTGACAGTATTAAATCGGAAGTATTTGCCAGTCATAAGATTTTTAAAATTTCATAAACGCCAGATTTTGTTCCTGGTGGCATAGGCGTCGGAAGCAAATTGAAAGTGGGGGGGGGGGGGGGGGGGGCTAAACCAACTTAAAAACACACACACGCCAGAAGTGGGGGGGCTAAACCAACTTAAAACACACACACGCCAGAAACGTCTTGGGGGCTAAGCCCCAATTTTCAACACCTATGCCTATCTTTGCAAAAAAAAGGGGGGGGGCTTAGCCCTAGCCCCCCGGCTCCGACGCCTATGCCCTGTTCCAAAAACAAATTAACGGAGGTATAGTAAAATCCACATAACCTGGCGGGGCGGAGTCTCGTGAACCCTTTTTTCATCTCGGCGAGTTTAAATTTGAGGTAATAAAGTTCAACAACATTGAAATTACACATGCTAGAGTAATCGTTCCTGTTTGTCACGATGTCTACGAGTATCCAGTGAGGATGAAACGTTTTTCCCGTGCAGTTTGCCATGACCGAAAAGTGAGTAGAATCATCCGTATGATAATCAAAAGGTTACTCCGCCCCGCCATTTTATGTGTATCGGACAATAGGTGCAGCGAATGAAATTGAGAGCCAAACGAGAATAGGTGCAGCGAATGAAATTGAGATCCAAACGAGTCGCCAAAAACCACTCATACAGGTCCGCGTTGTTGAACGCTTGAAATAGTAACTAAGGAAATTTTATGGTGGATACGGGATTCTTTTTTTTTTTTTTTAACAAAATGAAGTCCCTTCTCAAGAATCTAGAGCACAACCATTGTACGGTGACTCCCTTTCGCCAATACAGTACATGACTTACTTTCCTCAATCAGATCTAAAACTAACTGATGACCTTTTTCACAGAACTTGACTTTTTCGTCGAACTCGAAAAGTTTCCATGTAACTACATATCCGACGGGTGTAGCATGCTAACAAGGGACGATGATTTCTCCCGGACATCTGGTCCAATTTGAGATTCGCAATGGTTCTTCATGTTAAGACCGTTTTTATATCTGATTCGTAGTATTCTAATGGACTTGGAGTTTTGAATATCCATTGGAACTTCTTAATTTTTCACTTTGGTCACTTCAATGTATGCAGGGACGTAAATAATACGTACCTGATCTGTGTCAAGTGTCTGTTTTTTTCGTCGAAAGAGATTATTATATAAATACATGTAGTTCTCTTATAGGTGTTTTGTATGTGAAAAATTGTGGAGTGCGCCCCTTCGCATATGAGACCACCCCGTTTTTTTTAGTTTTGAAAGAGATCTTGGGATATTTTTACTCGTAAAACCGGGTACTGAAAATTCAAAAACGTGATTTTCACTCTAGCCATGATTCTGATAAAACATATAACATCGTATATACATATAGTCAAGAAATGCAATACCGTCCAGCTGCCTTTCTGGGCCACCATTCATGTTCCAGCTTCCCGAAGTTTCAGTCAATAGCCTTTGTCCGAAGCGAGCTGTCATGATGCGTTTCTGCCAATGAACAGTTCATTTGGGCGGGCGCGAAGCCGCAGACGCATCAGTATCGAGTCACGACGATGGTTCAGGCGTGATTCATTATTTGTTGGTGTTATTAAAGGGGCCTTAGCTGTGTCCACCAAATACATGTCTATTTTTATATCATACATGTATATTGTTTTAATATACGTGTATATTTTTGTATCATACATGTATATTTTTGTATCATACATGTATATTTTTATACATTTACTTCTTGTACTTGATGTACAATAACAAATAAAAGCTATAATTGAGTAATTGCTAAACTGGGTTTCTCAGAACATTTTCACAAAATTATAGGAGTTTAAGATTTTGTATATCACCTTTTTGTGATTGTATATCAATATACAAGGAACGATTTTTTTCTACTGGGTTTTACTGCTTTGTACAACAACAAATAACAGCTATACACAGTCATACAAATTCTTCTATTCCTATACATTTTGTGAACATAAGATCAGGTCCAGTGTGGCGTTTATATACAAATACATGTAGTAAGGTTGAGTTAATCAGTTGCACGTGAAAAAATTTCTCAAGGAGTTTTCACTAAATATATTTACAATTTAAAAAAATTGTATGTCTGCGTAAACCTCTTTTTGTTTATGAATAATACTAAGTAGTAAAAAAAAAAAGATTGAAAAAAGCTAAATTCCCTTTAAGTGGCGCTGAGTGAATGAAACCCCACCCCGCGATGACTAAATATATTAAACTTGGAACAAGTTAATCACAAATTCCCCGCAGTTATTGCCTAAGCCTAATGCTTTGAATGACAGTCGAAAAACCAGTCATGAGTAAGTTTCCCTCCAAACCGTCAATTTTCATTCGCTGGTTTTAAGGACTTTGGAAGAAGGAGAAGCACTAGATAATGTCAGAAACTTTTAAGAATTCTTAATTTTCAACGAAAGGGTGTTTCAAAGTTTAAAACCCCAGGTAGTCCAAGGATCTACCCCCCCCCCCCCAAAAAAAAATAATAAATAAAAAAAACGCTTAAAATCGGAGCAGAAAGTTCGGCCTAATATCATTCTTACGATGGCTGATTATATAGCCAGCTATGTAAAACTCATACTGAAAAAAATTCACCTAACAGACTTTTTAGTGTTTTTATTGTTTTACCGAGTTGAAGACTGCATGCAGTGGTCTGGTGGTAAAGCGTTCGACACGAAAGCGGAAGCTCCCGGCCGGTTCAATTCCTGGTACCGGGTCATACACTGAAAGACTATAAAAATGGTAGTGACTGTTCGTTCGCCAATCCCTCGGCATACAAAGTGAAAGTAACGGGTCTTTCAGATTAGACTTGGAACCGAGGAAAGCGTGGCACATAAAGGGACCTTCACTGCACTCACTTGGTGTCAGTCCAAAGCACAGGTCCAAATTTGTAGCACTTCGCCTAAACTTGGTGACATCTTACTACGTGTGGAAACGTCGCGGCTGGATGTTAAACAACAATCAAACAGACAAACATATTCATCTGTCAAGAAATTACAAATTGACCCTTTACCTCACAGGTTTCTTTTGTTAAAAGATTCATAGTGATTGATCAACATAAAATATATTAGATACCAAAGTATAAATCTTTAAGATGTCCAGGATATAGATAAAAATCTGGTAAAAATGGACTAACACGGACCTCTGGAAACCAAAAGGTGGGATCAGGTGTCATGGATGAGTAAGCATACCCTGTCGACCGGTCACACCCGCCATGCGTCCACAGTCAAACCCAAATGAAATACGTGAGGAACGAATCCTCGTCACGATTGGTACAGACGTCTCAACAACCGCCAACGAAAAGACAATTCAACATTTCACCTAGTGAAATAGAGTAATCGCAAACAAAACTATTAAACCGACCGTAAAATTTGCGGAACGTTGACATCAAACGCGGTTTTCGATATCCTTGTGTCAATAATTTGTCAGTGAGTAGTTTACATCTGTATATGAAATGTCCATATGTTGAACACGCCCTGGCATATCGCATCCTTTGTGAAATATAAACTCCATATGCGGGTGACAACTGATTCATCATCATCATCAGCAGCAGCAGCAGCACTGAGATCCTCACAATCGTCATCATCATCATCATTATCATCATCATCATCATCTCAATATCAACCTCCTTCTCCTCCCGGTTGTTGTCATGTAATTCTTTTAATTTACTCTTTAATCAGTTATAATTATAACAAAATTCGTTTGTTGTTTTATTCTTTAAATATATTCCCCCAGGTGAACCAGAATACGCACATTTTAAATGATGCCGACACGTTAACACTCGATCATGTCATCATCACACACCTGCACCTATCTGGTCTCATTACGTACCTGGCGGCACCTGGAACCATGCGCACCGCGATGTTATATTACGTATGTTGTACTTTCTTTTAAATCTCCAGCTCGCCTTGTATCAACCATTGTTTGTATTTCTGTTTGTCATAATTTAAGATTATTCGGTTGTAATTAGTAAAGATAAAAAAATCATCTTCGAATAACGATTGTCACCGAACACGCCGATGCACACACACATTCACCATGCGACGTAAACTTATATTAGTATATTATATATATATATATATATATATATATATATATATATATATATATATATATATATATGTGTGTGTGTGTGTGTGTGTGTGTGTGTGTGTGGGTGGGTGTGTGTGTGTAAACACAGTAAAAAGAATTAAAAATGAGCACAGCTATGTCTATCGAATCAAAAATTTTGACACGTAACTGACAACAGTAAAATACCCCAGATGCGGATAATTGGGAGACCATCGCTTTAACTACAGCGTGCACTGAAATACTGTATGATTCCATTTAAAACCAAAAATGGATTGTGCAAAAGTTTATATCAAAACTTACAAACGCTCTCTCCACAATAATTATTTAGAAGTATTACGACAGCTTGTTTGTTTGTTGGTTTATATCCCGCCATGAATTTTTACTCATATGGAGATGTCACTATGATAAGGTGAAGTGCTATAAATATTGGCATGTTGGCTCAGTATAAAAACAATGCAGCCAGGGTAATAACGGACGACCTCACACGGGGTCACGGTAGAAAAACCCCGTGTCTTTCGCTTCGTACGTATGCCAAGCTATTGACAAGGCACAACCACTGTTACCACTATCACAAACCGGGATCTTTAGATTGCGAGTCGAACGCTCGCCCTGGACAACTATATACCGACCGACAAGCAATAGACAAGCTGCATCAGTAGGCTATAGCTAGATATACCTAAAGTATAAACGTTGATTAACCACAGAGGAAGAAAAAGACGAGCAAAAATAAATTGAGTACATACAATTCCCGTTAATTTAGTTATAAAATAACGATGATAAGTCCAACGACTGACTCTTATACTAATTACACATGTACATTCAATTAACCCTTTCACCCCTGAATGTCTGAGTGGTATGTTCTTTTCTGTTGGTGGTCTTGTAAAAGGTCCTATTCCCAATGCAAAATCTGCTATTTCCCCCCAATTTTGAGCAAATATTTCCCAATTATGACACCATGTCATTCACATTCAGTATTGAACAATATGAAAAGGAGGATTTAGTACGTGTGTGCACTGCACTTTGAAGTCTTCAGATGAAAACCATTTTGTCAGATAAATAAGAGAGGCTAATTGAATCACAAATTCTCTTTATTCTTATGAATTAAATGACCATAGTTCCCAATTTGGCTCATTGCAATGTAAAATTCCCATTTGGAAGGGTACAGGACCCTGTCCCCAAAAAGGGTCTATTAATATAGATGGATACAGGGTTTTAGGTAAAAGGGGGCGTGTCTTTGGTCTTCACAGTGCCATAGGTGCGGATCGAGAATTTGCTCAGGGTGAGGGTGTGGGAAACAGAATTCAACTAGACTGTTATTATACAAGCCTTATTGAACATGTTTCGTTTTATAAATTGTGAAGCAATAATTCATTTGAGACTATAGGAAAACGTAGTTATTCAAAAAAAAAAAAAATAATAAATATGTAATTTGGTAGCTTTTCGGACACGATCTAACTATAGAAGTTCTCATGTTTTGAGGGTCGCAAATGTAGAATATCGTCGCCAAGCGGAGGTTTTACACCTTCTGCCCAAATCATTTCCTGGACACGACACATAGTGTTAGATCGTAATGGGGTCAGTTGTAAACACTTGAAATTTGTAAATCCGTAGACGCAATTTTCTGCTTCCAGACGCATAATACGCATGGATTCCGGACACTGATTAACCTTCTCAAAAAAAGTTTGTTTTAGCAAAAAAGTAACCTAAAATTGGGACCGAATTTCGACCTAATTAGTAATAACCTCCAGACACTGAATCATAACCTCTTTATCCTTAAAAATTTTTCATTGATAGATTGATTTAACCTGAAATTGACGTGGAATTTGGTGATGACTTGGGGGTTCGGGAGTAAGCTCCCGAGGTAAAATTTTGAATAAACCAATTAACTGGAAGCCCAATGAGGTATTTTCTAGATTCCAGACACACAAACCGTTTTCCTCCAGTCCTTCAAATTATATTTTCATTATTTCATGTTTTATGCTGATCTTTACATTTTTAATTTTTCTTGAAATGTAGAAGTTTGATAGTTGAAATATTAAATAAAAATAGTATATAACAAATTAAATGAAAAAGAAAATAGAAAATGTGAATATCGCCACCTGATATCCTATGTTATAGGACTACGTTTGCCCCGTGGTCCAAAGCACTTCCCCCTAAATGCACAGGGAATTAATTTTTACATTGCGACTGGTTTTTATCCCAAATAATGCATTCAATTGACGGATTAATTATTCACAAAAAAAAAGAAAAAAATTAGTTTCAACGAACACAAATGTTACAAGAGTAATTGAAGTGGGGTCTTGAAAATGTTTCATTTTAAAAAGATCTGGGAAGCCTTTTCTGGGAGAAAATGGTAATAAAATCTCTGAGAGGTCATTTTCTGGCTTCCATACACCAAACCTTTATTTACTATATTCTATTTAAAAAAGAAAAACAAAGGCTATTTTAGGAGGCATGCCCCCACGCCCCCTCCAAATCCGCCAGTGATTAACCCCTGATGAAACCCATGCCGAGTTACAGGATTTTTAATTATTCATATGGCTAGTCCTGGTTTAAGTCAAAGTAAATGTATTCAAGTTATCAAATTATATCCAATAATTTAAGTTGAATCGAAAATAGAATTTTCACCTTACCAGCGATATATAAAGCTAATATTAGCTTTATATATCGCTGACCTTACACAGAAAACATTTAAATTTTATTTATCTCCAAGTTTTAGAGAACTTTGGTTTTATGTGTGCTTATTGGTGTTTAAGATCAGTCTACTTAATTTTGGACAAGATAAGCAATACAGAATCTGTGTAAAATTTACACATATATAGGTATCCGGCTTGTAAACATCCCGGATATATACTTATTGACAACACCGCTACTAATTTTCACCTTTATATATTTCTACAAATTTGATTGGTTAAAAATATCACATATATACTCTGGAGATTCGTGGTGTGATGTCATTTCCTATTGCGTGATGCTCGTGTAGGGACGTGGGCAATACACACAAATCGCTGTCAACATGGACCGGGATAGCAGTGCAAAAAATTCAAAGTTCTCACAACCTGGAAATATTGTTGCTTCTTCCAACCAGAGTAATTTTAACTGGCAAAAAAGTGCAAAGGCTATTCTTGCAGGTAAGTGAAAATAAATCCGAGGCATTCCGCATGTGTTTTTACTCTGATGCAAGATGCTTGGGAAACACCTTCTGTCAGCTGTGACGCGTTATCAGGCGTTCTATTTTGACTGGATTTTTGAAGCCTCAAATGGACTTTGAACTGTCAGTTGGTCGAGCTGTGATAACAATTTCTAATTTTTCAACTTCGAATACCTGACAACGTACACATGTCATCGGCATGTGCTGTCATGTATCGCTTGCTTTATGTTTTTAACCTGGGAGGTTTTTATGTTCTAAAAATAGCGAAACACGTGCTTTGAATAGAAACTAGGTTGTTTACCTTTGCTTTGGCGTTGCTATATTGGATATATATTATTTATTCTTTTGTAAATAAAGAAATTACTTTGTGGGTAGTGTCATTCAACTGTTATTTCTTTCAAAATGATTTATCTGCCTATAGTCTGTATATATGTCTATCTATCTGTCTGTCCATCCATCCATCTATCTACATGTACCTGTCTGTCTATCTAGTATCTATTTATTTATGTCTGTCAGATGGGCTTTCTATCTGTCTGTCTGTCGATCTATCTATCTATCTGTTGGGCTTTTTACATGTATCTGTCTGTCAGGTTGTCTGTTTATAACTGAAAGTCAAGTTCTCTGTCTGTCTCCCTTTTTACTCTCTCTCTCTTCTCTCTCTCTCTCTCTCTCTCTCTCTCATAACAGTTCATTTGATTAGTTGATACATGTATGTGTTTCTAATAAACAATCTGACGGTCTACAATGTACATGTTACACCTGTTTGTCTACAATGAAAGTTCTTGCTGCTGGACCTATATAGTTACTGCCTTACTGGTACATCTAGATAGGGTATTTTCCCATTGAGTCTAAAATATTGATTGTCACCTAAAAAACTGGTTATACATGTAATTATTCAACATTGTTTGTGGAATGTGTTTAATATTTGTTAATATAAAATATTTGAAAATTCCAAAAGTTTTTGAAATTGTTAACAGAAACTTTAGATATGATCAAGAAAAATAACTCATGTACAAGCATTTTGCAAGATATTTTGAAAAAGTAAATATTTTAGTGAATTATTAAATTTATTTTAAAAATGATGTGGTGACTTGTCTACATGTCATTCTACCAAATACTCTAAACTTTGAAAATGATGACAAAAGCACTTACATGTACAAAATGCATGCTAAACAATAACCACAAATAGCTAGATTCTTTACTGGCCTGGGATCCTGGCTCACTAATGCTAATGCTGTCAGTATATAATTGGGTCAGGAACCCAGGCTAATTCTTTACATTATGGATATCCTACCAGCATTTTCTGTACAATGTAATAATACTTTCAAAGATGGTCAACAAGATCAACCAATATCACAAATATTTCATAATTTGATCTACAATGTACAATGTAAATGTACATGTACATATATACATGTATGTATGTGAGAGTGAGAGGGAGATTTTTAAAAGTTTTTTTCTTCATCGCTAGCATTGATTTGCAACAGTTAAAATCGGGGGTCTTGTGTCACAGTAGGTGTCGGCACGTTAAAGAACCCTCACTGCTCAGTGGCCGTAAGTGCCGAGCATAGGCCAAAATTTGAAGTCCTTCACGGGCATTTGGTGACGTCTCCATATGAGTGAAAGATTCTTGAGTGGGACATTAAATAACGTTAAAAATAAACAATAAGCAAACAAGTGAGTTGGGCCTACATGTAGATTACCAGACCTGTGTACATGTACATGTAAATGTAATGGTGTTTATCTGACATCAGCCCATGAAAAACAATGGACTCTGCTCTAAATCAACGACTTAAATTAGACCAGTCCAAATATGTCCCGCCAGGATCATTTCGAATTAAGTGGGAAAGTTTGCCAGTTTTCTTGCTGAAGGTCGGTGGTCTTTACCCGGGTAACAGGTGTTTCTCCTCCACCAATAAAAACTGGACACCATCATATGACTGAAAAATTGTTGAGTATGGCGGAAAACAAAAAATCAAATCAAATATGTCTTTAGGAGTGATTGAGTTGATTTATCTATGGCAAATCTTTGTTACTATTTTGTTGATTTGAGGGTTAGTTTTTTAGTTGGACCATGGTAAATTAATTTCTTTTCGTTATATAAATACCTGTTTTTTCTGATGATAATTTGAATTATCTCCCTTCACTATTTACCTGTAAGATAGAATTTCCACGTGAAATACAAGATTTTTCAGCGTAATGTGTGTTATTCAGGTATCTGAGCGGTTTTTCTCATTGCGAGCTCGTTATCGGAAGGAAAAGGATATATGTATTTAAGATAGATCATATTTTCCCACCCTCCCTCCCTACAATATCTTATTTATCTACACTTAAATAACACATGACTATACATGTACATGTATATGTATATGTATATATATATATAATGTTAAATATATTTCATGTAAATCCCCAAGTCTAGATGAGGTTCGATCATCCATAGTCCTGAGATAATGGTCTGCACTGCCATCGGACACAGGTTTCCAATGATTAAAAAATTTAATTGGTTTTTCCTGGGCGGCTAACATTGTCGATGAAGGAGATTTAGGGGTAAAAATTATGTTATGACATAGTAGTTGTGTGTATTGTTTTTGATGTGTTCAATATGATTGTAAAATAACAGTAGATGTATATCAATATTTTGGTATATGTATTTGCAAAAATATAACGAGCTACACATCCTATATTTGTGTTTTTGTTATTTATGATTAGAAAAGATAATATTTATTTTCGGACTTAAGGGAGAAAATAAACATGTAAATGTTTGACTTGCAGCCAGGGGTGGTCTTCCTGGTAGGGTACATTGTACATGAACAATGCAACCAAGTTCTCTCCTCCACCATTAAGAAGTGACTGCCACAACATACTGTATTCGACCAATTAAGCACCCAGGGTGTTACAAAAATCAGGAAAAAAGGGGATGTCGCTTAATGGGACCAATTAATAGTCAAGTTGACGTAAAAAAGTTAATTTTTATAATGCGCAGTGGTGAATTCGAAGTTGATGTAGTTGTTACCGAGGATACCTATTCTTCTGTTGCCATGGGGAGCTACAGATAAACTGTTACCTGAAAACGGTTTTTCAGGTTCACATATCCCTGTCGTCCAGCTAGAAAATATTCTTGATCATGTGCACTAAAGGGGAGGGGCGCTTATAGGGACATGGGCGCTTAATGGGTTGATTATGGTAACTAAAAAATTGTCCAGTATGGCATAGAACACCATTTTTATGCACATGTACATGTTTACAATGAAAACAAACAAAACAAAAATTACTCAGATAGATCTTATATAGTTCAGCTCTACCACGAGATAAATTGGCACAGTACACAATGGGTCTAAATTAAATCATAACGGGGTGACCGACTTGTTTTTAGCACAAAAATATGAGCTACAAGTAATGGTGTCATGTTTATAAATCCTTTGCATGGAAAATAGACTATTGTTTTGATTTTTGATATAGAACCTGGATGTGTCACTATACATGTACATGTGTACCTTGTAGACCTACATTGTACATTTGGATAGTACGTAACGGTATATATATATATATATATATATATATATATATATATATATATATATTATACAGTAAAAAAACTGTATATAGGGGCCACCCAAGGGACCAGAAAATATTGGCCTTTATGTGCAGGTGACCCTTATACACAGGTTCAATTTAGTTGAAGTATGCAGTCAAGGGACTTTTCAAAACTGGCCTTTATAGACAGGTGATCCTTATATAGAGGTGGCCGCTACAGCAGGTTTTACTGTATATATATATATATATATATATATATATGTATGTATATACACATGTATTGTACACATACAAGTTTATACATCTATATAGGTCTACTAAGGTAAACTGGCACATGCTTACAAGCACAGCGAGTCTGTTGAGTGGGATCATAACAGGGGCGACATGCTTGTTTTTGTCAACACAATTATTAGAACTATAGTAATACATGGAGCCACATTTTTTTATCAGTCAGTGTGCATTCTTATTTTTGAAAAATATGCCATATTGTTTTGGATTTTGACAGAACCCAGATGTACCACTTTACCTTCGTACAATATGGACCTATACATGTATATGTACGTGTATCAGAAATAAGAGGAATTAAATTGCTCAGTTAAATAAAAATTAAACATCCTTTATTATAACAAACTTCCATAAAAAATACCATCATTGGCATCAAAATAAAAACATCCTCATCCGATAAAAGCAAAAATAATCAAACCAAAAAAAAAAAAAAAAACCCAAAACAAAACTACATCAATGACGAAGTTAAATAATAAAAGAATCTGTGTAACATGTACATATGTATCACAGGATTCACCCACACTCTTTTAGGAATACCTGTATGACTTTGGCCTTCTGAAATGTGAATTTTAGCAATAATTTATTGAAATTGGGAAAAATGAAAATACACAAAACTGTTTGAAGATGCACAAATTTCTTTAAATTCATTGCCCTTTGACTTCAGTCTGGGAAATTTCAGATGCAAATTAGGAAAAAATGCATTTTATTTTTGCTTTGGGAATGGGGCCTTATTTCAGCTCTCTACAATAGGATGGGAAATTCCTGTATCACCAAACATTATACATACATGTATATTTACAGGCATGTACAAAAAAATGTTCACAAACACTTTGAATAATATACATTTGTAAACTTTTAAGGGGGCCCAACACAGTTTATCATGATTGCCTTACTATATAGTATATACGTGTACATGACATGTACAAAGCAGGAGACCAACAGAGATACATGTACAAGTTCTATCTATTCATAACTCTACATCATGTTTATTTTTGTTTGTGAACCACGTCAATTTCACCACGTCTATTTCAGCAGCTCATTACTGTCATGTTACAGAATACATGTACATTTCAGTACAGATCAAGTAGGCCACATAAAGTTCCGTTCTTCCTGATTCGACTGTGTTTCATATTCAGAGAATGCAATATTTTATCATATTACATTTCTTAGTAAAGCTTCTTGCCTTTATATTTTTAAATACACGTATACGCTTCTGCATGTCTCCCGATTGGCTGGAGTCCTTGACCTCAACGTACCCGACTTAAAATTAACTTGTAAATGTACATTTTGTAAACAGACTCGGGAGTTTTTAAATTTAATAGAATCAGAATAGTAATTACTATATATTTGGCTCATTTAAAGAATGACATTTAAAATATGCATAATTGATTTTACTATAAAAGTTTAGGTGATTTTTTTTCTCTTGTCTTCCTGATCTGAACATTAAAAAACAGTCAATACATACATTTTGTAATACTACTGACGGGACGCGATTATCCGTTGAAATATTTTGCAATTGACACGTTTGACTCTCAGTTTAATTCTCTGCACCAGTTGTTTGGTCATGTTTGTCAATTTTTGTTGTAAGTATAAATAGAATTCTCCTCACGGATGAGTGAGATTAATGAAAAAAAAATTGATATTGGTATAGATAGATTCAATACTTGTACATTTGTACATATAAATTAGTTTAAGTTTCTGCTAGAAATGATGTGTGTGTGTACTCACTTCATAGGGTACTTGTATGTACATGTACATGTTATTGTATAATCAAAAGTAAATATTCAAGTTAGTACTGTTACTGGTTACCGAGTCCAATTTAAGATTTTAAAAAAGTATCTGCGATAGTTAAATGTGTTGCAAAGTCAAATTACATTCCACTTTTACATGTTTCCATGTACACTGGGATTAATATCATCAACAAGCCAAAGGAAAATCTGCTAATTTTTCCCCAATTTTGAGCAAAAATTTCCAAATTGTATTCACCATGTTGTTCACATTCAGTATTTTACAATAAAGAAGTGAATTTAGTATGTGTATGAACTGCACTTTGAAGTTTTCAGATGAAATCCATGTTGTCAGTTAAATAAGAGAAGTTAAATGAATCACAAGTTTTGAGCCTTTTTGCTTTGAGTTACTTACGACTTAAATGACGATAGTTACTTTCCCCCCAATTAGGCCCATTGCGGCATAAAATTCCCAATTGGAAGGGTACAGGACCCTGTCCCAAATAGGGTCTATTGACCCCTAATGTAAAATTAGTCAGTATGTATTTCATTCTAATGTCTGGATTTTAACATCTACAATGTAAGGTGAAATCAATAACGCTTAAAAGGGTTTTACCTATATTTTGCTGTGTTTTGATCTTTTTGATAAATTTTACTAATTCTTTTACCGATTATCTCAGTATGGTGTTGTACATTACATGTATCATGATGAAAGACTTCTTGAATTTTCTTCCTGTGGCCGAGTGGTCAGAGCATCACGCTTTATCCATGGCCATGATGTCTATACATGTATATTCAGCGGGGGATCATGAAGTCCCACTGGAATCTAAGCTGATTTTGTGTAGTGGACTTGCGGAAGGCTATTTAGTGGTCTCTATCTGGATACAGTGTAACAAGGTTCCCTGCTTCTCCACTAAATTGTTTTTGAATTTTAAATAGTATTTTATGCCACATGTCTCAACAATTTCCGTTATATGGTGGCAGCCAGTTTTTAATGGAGGTCTTGGATTCATACTTCCTTGTTAAAGCTAATTGTGCACCGACAGTGAGGACGACCCATAGAATTTTGGTACCCATACATTGTAGAATGTACATGTATTATTGCTTTAAAATTTAAATAGCTGTACATGCACCGAAATTCCATTGATCACTCCTATTGATATTGAATGTATATAGCTTTACATGTAACTCGTTCACCCCTAAAGAAACACTTGGAATGGTCTAAGTCATGGATTTACAGAAGAGTTCATTATTTTTCAGGGGTTGATGGGTTTAAACAAGGAAGCATAAATGCAAATCCCTCCATTAACTGTATATATATGCAAATGCAGAATACCGGTAGTTCTTTTTTTATTAATTATTCCGCTCCCTTTATTAATTCTGAGAAGGTCTAATTTCGTTCCGTAATGTTTGTAAAATGATATTTACACGTACATTGTAACTGTATTCTGAGTCATGTTACATGGTGTGTTCGTAAATTTCAAAGTAAAGGATTTCCATTTATACATTTTGTAACAATGCTATCTTGGAATTTAATTCTATTTTGGTCATTCATTGTTACATGTACATGTATCTATGTTTATGACCAAAAAATAGCAGTAATATTATATAAATAGAAGTACAGTCAAACTTCCTTATACATGTATTGACAAATATTTATTCACCCCAAACATGGCATTAAGAAGTTATGGGGTTTGGCAATGGGTTGAGGGAAACCTAAAAATAAAATGATAAGGAAAATTGGAAAAGTGGAGTGGACTTTAAAAAAATATGGCATAAAACGAGGTGGCAAATGAAAGGAGGGGCATTATAAAGAGGTTCTACTGTACAATGTACATGTACAGTACGTATGTATCATTTGTAAAAATGTACTTACATTGTACACACCTAAATGTGTCACTATTATCATGTTTTCATGTTTTTACCCAGTTGTATAAAGGGCATAGGTTTTGGTGGGTACATATTCATGTTCATGTATTCTTGTTCATGTGTTCATGTATTCTTGTTCATGTTCATGTATTCATGTTCATGTATTCATGTTCATGTATTCATGTTCATGTATTCATGTTCATGTATTCTTGCTCATGTATTCATGTTCATGTATTCTTGTTCATGTATTCTTGTTCATGTTTTCATGTTCATGTATTCATGTTCATGTATTCATGTTCATGTATTCTTGTTCATGTTCATGTTCATGTATTCATGTTCAAGTATTCTTATTCATGTTCATGTATTCTTGTTCATGTATTCATGTTCATGCATTCATGTTCATGTGTTCATGTTCATGTATTCTTGTTCATGTTCATGTATTCTTGCTCATGTTCATGTATTTTTGTTCATGTATTCATGTTCATGTATTCTTGTTCATGTGTTTATGTTCATGTATTCTTGTTCATATGTTTATGCTTATGTATTCTTGTTCATGTATTCTTGTTCATGTTCATGTATTTCTGTTCATGTATTCTTGTTCATGTGTTCATGTTCATGTATTCTTGTTCATGTTCATGTATTCATCTTCATGTATTCATGTTCATGTATTCATGTTCATGTATTCAGAAAGTCATTGTACATGTACACATGTACATTGTACAATATATTAGTTATTTAAATATTAGTTATTTGAGCTGAAACACTGTGGTTCAACTTCATATTACATTCAGGGGCTGACAATTTTCTTTCAGCTGATTGGGTCCAGTACTTGTTTGTTAAATATTGCCAGGGTCCGGTCCTCTAACATATGGGTCCAATTACAATAAATCTGAGTCAAATTTTTAATATAATTAATCAATACATATAACAATTATCAAATGTGGAAACACAAAATTATAATATAAACCAAAAACTGCTACAAAATCATAATGACGATTGACCTTTACAAAGGTAACAAATAAAAATTAGAAAGGAATTGACAGGAAAGTCATTCACTGACTCAGACTTGTTACATGTAGGTCACGCAGCAGGAAAACGACAGGGTCCCAAAGCAAAATATGTAGGTCCCGGACCTTGGACTTAAGCCGGGAATTTTCAGCCCTTGTACATGTATAAAAAAATTCCTGATAATATGCTCAAACTTGCATTAAAGGCCACCTCTGTACAAAGGGCACCTGCTTATAAAGACCATTGAAACGTAACCTTTGCTATCTTAATTATAATGAATACAAATGTAAACCTCTTTATAAAGACCACATGTGTGTAACGACCACTTTTTCTGTATTTCTTACAAACGTTTTACTTACAATCTATGTGTAGTCTCTAATACATGTAGATGCATTGAAGGGGCATTAGTTGTTCTTTTTCCAGAAAATTGTCTTTTCTTTTTTACTACTTAGATTGATATGTACATTTGTATAATAACAAAAAAAGAGATATACACAGGCATTAAAATTCTTAAATTCCTATATATTTTGTGAAAGTTGCTTGAGAAAACTATATTTTAGGCAATTATTCACTTGCAAGTGATTAATTCAACTTTACTATTTGTTATGAATACCACAGTGAACCTGACCTTATTTCCACAAAATAAATATAGGATACATGTAGGAATATAAGATTTTTTGTGCCTGTGTCTAGCTCTTATTTGTCATTGTATATTAAGTACACATTGTAAAAGTAGAAAAAATTGAAATACTTTTTTTGGGGGGGGAGGGGCAGGGTGTGGGGGGGGGGGGAGGGAGGGGGGGGGGTGGGGGGGGGGGGGGGGGGGGGGGGGGGGGATGGGGACGGCGGGGGGGAGGGGGGTGTACAAATGGGGGGGAGGGGGGGTAATGTAACGTGGATAATGCGAAATATTTATACTTTAATTAAATGAAGGTAATGTTACATGTAGGTAAAGGGAGGTAATTATACATGTAAGTAAAGGGAGATAATTATACTGTAAATGTACATGTAGATAAAGGGAGGTAATTACAAGAGGAATCAGTTGGCAGTTACTCTCGATTATGGGAACTAGCCTTAGAATCAACAGACCTAAGTTTATTTCGGGTAGGGGGCTCCTTTAAAGTCCAAGTGGATCCGTTATGAAAAAGGGAAGCAGAATACAGAGGGGAGACACTGTTTACCAGATGACCATAAAATTTTTATTTACTTTGTGCATACATGTATATATATTGTAATGTACACATACTTGATCCTAATTAAGGGGAGCATGTGCATGTATTACAATATAAAGGTTACGAAGTCATGCAAGTTGAATTTACAGACACAACAGATCTAAAAGTAAATCATAACTGGGTTGATAGGTTAGTTCTAGGCACAAAAGTATTGGAAGCTTAAGTACATATACATATATGGAATCTCAGTAATGCAATATGTTCTATTTGTACATTCTTATATTCTTTTTAAAATAGATGGAACCCGAGATGTCCTACTAATTAACTCATCAACCCCTAGAAAACAATGGACTCTTCTTCAATGACTTCTTAGACCAGTCCAAATGTGTATTTAGGGGCAAATGAGTTAATGTTGGTTGAACTGTTCATGGAGATTGTACATTGTATACCATGTATTTGTACCACATGTAAGTTTCTGTCATTTATGGTGACGTTAGCAGACTTAGGCCAAAAATAAAACAAGATCTGTTTCATGTGACCTGACAGACCAACCAAAAAAGACCCGACCCCAAATTAAACGCAGTTTTGCCATTTTTTTTATCTTTTTATTTTCTCATCAAAAATCTGAAATTTACATACATGTATCAAAATCTAAAAAAAAAAAATTAAGAAACAAAAAATTATCTACCAACCAACTGACACTTCTAACACGACATGGACATTTTGTACAATAAACAATGTATTAATCAGGACACGGGCAACATATAACTTTTTAACCATGGCTTAAACTCGAGTTGTTTCTGGAAGTACAGTGTGATGATTTATATCACCTTTTTATGTGGAGATGGTTAAATAAACAACATGTGAAAGATCATATATAATAGACATAATTTACAATGTACAGTATGCATGTATGTAAATAAACTTGTGTTAGCTTGACTACCGGTGAGGTCAGTGTTTTGTCTGTGATATAGGCTACACGTATGACACTTCAGTTTTGAATTGTGCAAAAATGATGAAAGTTGTTTTTGATCTACATGTAGTTAGTGAGGCAAAGACACTTGGTCATGTTGGTATGTGCATACAAATGTACATGTATATATAGTAAAACCTGTATATAGGGGCCACCCAAGGGACCAGAGAATATTGACCTTTATTTGCAGGTGACCCTTATACACAGGTTCAATTTAGTTGAAGTATGCAGTCAAGGGACTTTTCAAAACTGGCCTTTATAGACAGGTGATCCTTATATAGAGGTGGCCGCTATAGCAGGTTTTACTGTATACACATTGTATACAGGTATATACATGTATATATATATCTATATCTATATACATGTACATGTAATATATTATTATATATGAGGACGAATTGATAAATTCTAAGTCCTGTATTGCAGGTTGCCCATTTTCGACCCTTTAGTACTTGTAGTATTTAGTGACATGTAATGGTTACTTTTTTATGTAGCCAGCAAGACCTGTGTCATTTGATCAGTATAAATTGTAGTGCCAACACTTTCAACCGTAGATACATACGTACATGTAAGACTGGTCTGAAACAATAGAATATATATACATGTATATATATATATATATGTACACATGTATTTTACATCATTACATTGTCATTACTACATGCATTTTCTTAACTTAAATGTGTATAAAATGTATGTGAACTTTGGTACAATGTACTTAATACTGTAGGGCCTGGGGGAACTACAGGTACAATGTACTTAATACTGTAGGGCCAGGGGGGGAACTACAGGTACATGTTGTACCTTTGTATACCTGCACATGGTCATATGGGTAACAGTTTTGAGATGTGTAATGTACGTTATATATATACAAATCATTATAATATACATGTATATACATATGTATATATATATATATATATATATATTATATATATATATATATATATATATATATATATATCGTATATATATATATATATATATATATATATATATATATAATACAATACACATACATTTGTACATACACCAACCAGTGATCAATAGACTCATTATAACAGAAGCAATCAGTGGGACAGTGTTTATCAGGTGACGGTAGTGCCTAGTGCAACATCATGAAACTGGATTACTTTATTGTTGTTCGTTTCACTCATCATAGAACAACAGTTGTTGTGACATCTGACATTTCCTATGTTTAATGGGTCTACAATTTAGATGCCAGTGATATATATATATATATATATATATATATATATATATATACACATATACTGTGTACATTTTCACATGTACATGTTATGATGTACATTGTATCTCTTAACTAGTTCAGTAAGGTTTAATTGCTGTACATACATATGCATGTACAGTGAAACTTGTATATAAAGACACAAGGGATGCAAGAAAACGTCTTTATAGGGAGGTGGTGTTTATATAGATGTTGATTTGTACACAAATGGTACTTTATGACCAGGTGGTCATTATATACACAGGTGGTTGCTAAAGCAGGTTTTACTGTACATGTATATTTCAAAATGGTACTTTTGGGGACAGCCAAAAATGGTCTTTATGACCAGGTGGTCATTATATACACAGGTGGTTGCTAAAGCAGGTTTTACTGTACATGTATATTGCAATTTGAACACCATCTACATGTACACATATAATGTTCCATGTTGTAGGTACATTGTGTACAAGTATATTTGGTGAAATGCAACTTTGAAATTTTGAAATACATTATAAAACTTTAATTTTAAAATTATAATTTAATTTAATTTGCTGTCTCCAGAGAAAAAAAATTATTTATGGAAGACAAAATCATGGCAGATTTTGATTATTTACAAGTCAAACATGTTTAAAGCATATAGGTGTACATGTACATGTAACATGAGGAAGTAATATTTCCAAGAAGAATGTAAAAAAAAGAATAGATTTCAAATTGTGGTGATTGATTTTTGTCCTGTGGTGATACGTGTATTCCGAGGTCTTGGGAAATCAATTTCAGTTTTATCTGTTTACATTAATGCATCTGACGCAGTGTCCATAAATGTATATTTTTACATTTCGTACAATCATCAATCTTGTTTCTACCGTTTTCCGATTTTCTCTGCTCTAACTAGCTGTGTGCAATGTCAGTATTTCTGCCGTTAATGATACGATCAATGTATGTCCCCTATCGGTAGGCCTAAATTATATCCTAAATTGATGCCGTTTACTGGCTGATAAATTGTGTTTTCTGATAAAAATGGTACATGAAGATAAAAATGAAGACATTGATATCAGTCTAGTATCGAGAGAATCAATAGACATTGGCTATAAATCCATGTCTTTACTATTTTTCGTGAAATAAAGCCAAAGATTGTGATTCGTGTATATTGAGATGTTGGGATCAATCTCTGAAGGACAAAAAAGTCATCAGTTTCTGGTGAAATTGATTATGTGATACCAGTTGCAAGGAGCGACCATAGAATTTCCATAAATGCTATCCAAAATTCTTGATAGATACATACAATGTACATGTATACATTTACAGTCATTGTATTTTATCATTTTTTTTTTGTCATCCTGGGGAGCCATTGTATTTTACCATTTTGTTGTCATCCTGGGGAGTCATTGTATTTTACCATTTTGTTGTCATCCTGGGGAGCCATTGTATTTTACCATTTTTTGCCATCCTGGGGAATCATTGTATTTTACCATTTTTTGTCATCCTGGGGAATCATTGTATTTTACCATTTTGTTGTCATCCTGGGGAGCCATTGTATTTTACCATTTTTTGCCATCCTGGGGATCCATTGTATTTTACCATTTTGTTGTCATCCTGGGGAGCCATTGTATTTTACCATTTTTTTGTCATCCTGGGGAGCCATTGTATTTTACCATTTTGTTGTCATCCTGGGAACCATTGTATTTTATCATTTTGTTGTCATCCTGGGGAGCCATTGTATTTTACCATTTTCTTGTCATCCTGGGGAGCCATTGTATTTTACCATTTTGTTGTCATCCTGGGGAGCCATTGTATTTTACCATATTTTGCCATCCTGGGGAGCCATTGTATTTTACCATTTTGTTGTCATCCTGGGGAGCCATTGTATTTTACCATTTTGTTGTCATCCTGGGGAGCCATTGTATTTTACCATTTTGTTGTCATCCTGGGGAGCCATTGTATTTTACCATTTTTTGCCATCCTGGGGAGCCATTGTATTTTACCATTTTGTTGTCATCCTGGGGAGCCATTGTATTTTACCATTTTGTTGTCATCCTGGGGAGCCATTGTACATGTATTTGACCATTTTGTTGTCATCCATGGGAGCCATTGTATTTTACCATTTTTTTGTCATCCTGGGGAGCCATTGTACATGTATTTGACCATTTTTTTGTCATCCATGGGAGCCATTGTATTTTACCATTTTTTTGTCATCCTGGGGAGCCATTATACATGTATTTGACCAATTTGTTGTCATCCACGGGAGCCATTGTATTTTACCATCTTGTTGTCATCTTGTATTTGACCATTTTGTTGTCATCCACGGGAGCCATTGTATTTGACCATCTTGTTGTCATCTTGTATTTGACCATTTTGTTGTCATCCACGGGAGCCATTGTATTTGACCATCTTGTTGTCATCTTGTATTTGACCATTTTGTTGTCATCCACGGGAGCCATTGTATTTGACCATCTTGTTGTCATCTTGTATTTGACCATTTTGTTGTCATCCACGGGAGCCATTGTATTTTACCATCTTGTTGTCATCTTGTATTTGACCATTTTGTTGTCATCCAGGGGAGTCATTGTGTTTTACCATCTTGATGTCATTCTTGGGGAGCCATTATATTTGACCATCTTGATGTCATCCTGGGGATTCATTGTGTTTTACCGTCATGTCATCCAGTGGAGCCAATGTATTTGACCATCATGTTGTCATCCTCGAGAGCCATTGTATATTTCCATCATGTTGTCATCATCCTGGGAGCCATTGTATTTTTCCATCATGTTGTCATCCTGGGTAGCCATTGTACATGTATTTTTCTATCTTTTCATCAATTGTAAATAATTGTATATAAATTGAAATATACATGTACGTGTAGATATGTACATGTAATCATGTATCGTAAATTTTTACGCCAATGTAACTTTTTCATGTTTTTGTTTGTCTGTTTCACTTCCATCTTTATTTTGTTTGTTTGCAATTTTTTTTAGTAACCTATATTGGGTCAATTTAATGCTAAATTGACAGTGACACATTTACGTCACATTTCACAGTCCTGTCGGACTTGTTTTCTTAACTAGAGTTCTTACATGTAAGCTAAAGTACAGTGACAATGTACATGTAGGTCAGCAGGTGTAAAGTACAGTGACAATGTAGGTCAGCAGGTGTAAAGTACAGTGACAATGTAGGTCAGCAGGTGTAAAGTACAGTGACAATGTAGGTCAGCAGGTGTAAAGTACAGTGACAATGTAGGTCAGCAGGTGTAAAGTACAGTGACAATGTAGGTCAGCAGGTGTAAAGTACAGTGACAATGTAGGTCAGCAGGTGTAAAGTACAGTGACAATGTAGGTCAGCAGGTGTAAAGTACAGTGACAATGTAGGTCAGCAGGTGTAAAGTACAGTGACAATGTAGGTCAGCAGGTGTAAAGTACAGTGACAATGTAGGTCAGCAGGTGTAAAGTATAGTGACAATGTAGGTCAGCAGGTGTTCTTATCAACGATAAACTGTTGACGAGATAGTCGTGTACAGGTATTATGAAAATCGTACTTCATTCAGTCGGGTAAAATGTTGTATTTATGATAGAAGCAAATATTTGTGCCATTCTTCGATCAGGCTTTTTTTTTAATATATATGATGAGGGTGCCGATTTAGACTTTTCCTTGCCCAAGGCTAAAGATTATAAAACTTTTCTCACTATCATTTTCATCCTCATTTTCATCCTAAACTCCATCTCCACCAGTCAAAAATGAGGTTATACATGTACAGTGGAACTTCACCTAAACACCACCTTACGTAGGAAACCTCGCGTAGGAGACCACCTCACATTTCAAACCACAATTTTTCAATCTCTTGATACAATTTTAATAAGTACAGACCCTCAAGGGAGAGACCACCTCTGTTATCAGACCACATTGAGTCAGGTGGTCTTAATGGCGAGTATTGACTGTACATTGTACATGTATTTATAAGTGTGTAGATGATTGGTAAAGAATTACGTCAGTGTGGTGTTGAGCCTGAAAAGTCTTTGATAATCTGAGGGGGATGATTCAGACATGTAATGACCTCAGATTGGACAGGGGAGAATGTGAGACAGTATGCTGGTCGCGGGCTTAAAAGATTGGGGGGGGGGGAGCTGGGTTTCTCCAGGTATTCAAGACTTCTCCAACCATAAGCACCTCCTCATGACATCATCACAGCCAGCAAGAGGGAGGTTGTCTTTATATAGAGGTTGATTTCTACACAAATGTTACTATTGGGGACAGCAAAAAACAGTCTTTGTGATCAGGTGGTCTTTATACACAGGTGGTCGCTAAAGCAGGTTTTACTGTACATGTAACATGGTAACTGATTTAACTCGTCAATGCCCTGTGTTCACATTTCGACTCCCCCAGTACAATCAATAAACAGTAGGGTCCACTGTCATACATGCAAATTAGCAGTGACCAAGTTCATATTGCATGTACATTGTAAAATTACTGTAAAATTTTTAATTCTAAATCATACGCAGTCCAAGTTTCCTAGATTCTGAAATGTCATTCCAAGATAATTCCTTAGGAAGGATCGTAACCGGATTTGGATAAACAGGATCATAACCGGATTTTAGATATACGGTGAAACTTGTATATAACGACCTCCTTAGGGACCAGACTTTATAGGGAGGTGGTCTTTATAAAGAAGTTGATTTGTACGCAAATGGTACTATTGGGGATAGCATAAAAATGGTCTTTGTGTGACCAGGTGGTCTTTATACACAGGTGGTCGCTAAAGCAGGTTTTACTGTATTGTATATCTGTCAGACTCAGAGTCGGGTAATTATCATGTTTAATGATTGCGGATCTCCAACCAAAATCCTAAACTTGGAGATAACGGTGCATTATCATCAACGAAATGATGTTTTTCTGTCACGCACTTACACAAAGTAATTTAATAGTAGTAATCATTGAAAGTTTGACAAACATTCTTTAATTAGGTTTTGTGTTTGCAATGCAGTTTGTATTCAATAAACTTTTCCTTCGTAATGATTTTTGTGAGAGTATCTAATGAAGTAAAAAACACAATGAATTGTAATTTAAGTTTACAGGAAAATCGTTGTCTGGTACATGTATTTAAAACTTGAGTGATAACATTGATTTCCGTTCCGTAGATCTTAAGAAAATAATGAATGCCTGGCGATGGGTGTAGATATTGATTCGGGACACAGCTTTGCACTCCCTCGTAAATCGACTACAATTACTGTTCGAATCAATGTCACACAGTGGCAGTCTCTTATTGATTGGTTTCATATCTAATTGAAACAGACATTTCGGAGATTGCCTAGAAAACAAGAAATTTGATTTATTTTTCGTTCAATATTACAGCATACTTGTATTTGCTCAAGTATAAGTTTCCTTGGAAATAGCTTTACTTGATCAGTTGCGTCAAGTTTCTTTTAGATATTAACGATTTGTACATCTCGTTCATTCAAAATTTGGTTATTGGTTGATGGTCTGATTTTTTTTTCTAAATATAGTTTTTTAAGGTTTTACATTGACATGATGTGACTTTTGAGCATTGAAACTGATTTCTATCAATTTTTGTTTTATGTTATACACGCAACAGTTTTTCAGTTATATGGTGGCAGCCAGTTTTAAATGATGTTGGATAGAACCCATTTAAATGTACAATGTACAATGTCACCAGGAATTCGATGAGACCACTGGCAATCTGCAAATAAACTGGCAAATTTTCTCACAAAATCAGCTTAGGTTCCACGACGACTCCAACCTGTGTTGACTAACCGATTGGCCACAGAGGTCAGGAGCTCCTCCTGACAACATGAACAACCCCCTCCATTATAAAAAAAAAATAAATAAAAAATACAACCCGTTCCTCCTTAAAAAAAAAACCCCAAAACAAACAAAACACACACAGTGACACACACACATACATGCACACACACACACACACACACATACATACTCACACACACACATACACACACACACACATGCATGCACACGCACACACACACACACATCAGATGATAATTTAAATCAATGTGTTACTATACTACATGTATATGTATTATTGATTTTGATGGAAGAAAATTAATAATAGTCAAGATTTTTACATACATATAAATGTAGATCTATTCTATATCATTATAGATATATTCTATATCATTATCATTTTCAGTTATTTTTATCTTCATGTTTATCTATACCTTGTACATTAACAAATACATACATGAACACAGTGTGTTACAAAACTAGGGCACTGGTGTCACCTAATTTACCTAAACTTTCTATGATTTTGATATATACAGTAAAACTAGTCTTTATAGGGAGGTGGTCTGTATATAGAGGTTGATTTGTACATAAATAGTATAATTGGGGACAGCAAAAAATGGTCTTTGTGATCAGGTGGTCTTTATCCACAGGTGGTCACTAAATCAGGTTATACTGTACACAGAATGTTTTCTGCAACTTGACATTTGTGTATAATTATTGGGTCTCCATGGATGAGTGATTAGAGCATCGAACCATGAAGTCTCTAACTTCTGGACAGTGCAGATTTGAGTCCCCCTGGAACCTAAGGCTTATTTCCTGAGAAAGTTTGCCAGTTTAGTATTTACCGGAAGGCAGATGGTCTCTTACTGGGTACATTGTAATCTGTAACCAAGTTCTCTAGTCCACCATCAATTACACTGGCCGCCACTATATACATTGTACATGTAACTGAAATATTATTGACTGTGGCATAAAACACTATTTAAATATGTTCAAATTGAAAGAAAAATTCAAAATTGTATATTTATGGCATTCATACTTGTAAAGACTCATTTGAAAAAACAAAACTACATGTAGCTTGAGCGTGTTGAGTACATGCATGCACATAGAAATCTTCTCCTTTTTTGAGTATCGGTACCATATATACAATGTACATTGTACATTGTACTTTGAAATTGATAAATTTGTCCCCATTTATTTGACGTAAATGAAAAAAAGAAAAACTGTTTTTTATTCAGTGACATTCAGAAGTTTTACAGATACCTGTAACTTTATAGTTTTGAAATTACAAAAATAATTGTGACTATGAGAATACAATGTACATGTAGCCTACAATGTATATTTCTAGTATCTGATGACCCCTGGGCTCGGCTACTTTAGATGAGATCAAGGTCAGTGACCTCCTGTACATGTAGTGTTTATTTACCTTTCTCTCCTTGACCCAAGTTTAAAGACGATATTGACGTTGTGTCTGTTTATCATCGTGTTTATCTCATTCAATGTTGTTCTGTCACCATGTCAGCGAGAGAATGTACATTTTAGTTACATGTGTACATTGCTGCATATTACATGTACATGTACACTGTAGTTATAAATTACAAGCTTTCGGAAACTCTGGTACAGTGAAACCGGTATATAGGGGCCACCCAAGGGATCAGAAAATATTGACCTTTATGTGCAGGTGACCCTTATACACAGGTTCAATTTAGTTGAAGTATGCAGTCAAGGGACTTTAAAAAACTGGCCTTTTTAAACAGGTGATCCTTATATAGAGGTCGCTGCTATAGCAGGTTTTACTGAACATGTACATGCTTATAAAAATATTAACTTTATTTATTTTACAACAATTAACAAGTGACTTAAATATGTTGGTCTGTCAGAGGTGCCTGTTGTGGAAAGAAACCATAATATCTTCAGAAAATCTAGATTTCTGATACATGTGGCATTGTCCAATTTGAGGATTTAACCCCAGTGTATAGCCATTTCTTTCCCTAGGAAAAAAACTGGCTAGCCAATTCTCCCCCCTGGAGAAACTTTCAACTGGGGAGGAGGAATTGGCTAGCCAGTTTTTTCCCCCTGAGTAAAGATATGGCTAGCTATTTTTTCCCCAGGGAAAGAATTGGCTAGCCATTTCTCCCCCCCTCACATTGGAGTGCCACATTCTGGAAACCACATGCGCTTACTGTAAATCAATTTTTATTCATGAGAATTTTATTTATGCGTAATTTCGCGAGAACTCTTTCTAGCGAAAATGAAATTATTGCATAGTGAAGTATGATGATAGTATGGCGAATTGGGCATACAAAATCATCAAAATATCACCGCGCGAATAAATTTAAAACTTGTGTATCACAAAAATTAAGTCATACAAAATTTTCCGGATTTACTGTAAGTTGAATAATCCTTTAAATACACTTCTTTAGAGAGACCAATTGTCTTGTTAGGTCATGTTTTATTGGCTATTGGAGGCCGACTCTCAAGATGTGTCCCTCTGTAAAATAAAAGGAGAGGGCGTGTGTTAGAGATTGACATGTACATGTAGGTTGACATATAGGTACCTGTAATATTATTTTTTACATTGATCCACACCACACATTTGTAGCCCACATTTTTATTAGGGTTCAAAGTGATTGATGAAAGTGAAAGAGAACCACAAAAGAAACATCATAAATGCAATGTACATGTACCACATTAATGTATTTATAATATTACTTTCCACCTATCAGTCACTTGCAAGCAAGGGCACTTGCTCTGTGTCAGCAATGAGGCACACACTTGTATCTTACATGCACATGTAGTCAAGAACTACATGTAGTCTACATCACTGAAATTTTATATATTTATAATTACATTTATATCTTTAGCAATACTATAATGTATTGACTTATACTATAGTACAAAGAAGTCATAGAAGTGCTCGGTACAAAAAAGTCACAAAAGTACTCAGTACAGAAAAGTCATAAATGTGCAATTTTTTTTTTTTTATGGATGTACATTGTACATGTATGTAGAATATGCAGGATGGGACTAAATTGCAATTGAGGCAGGGCAGAGCAGGTCACTCTGCTTAAACTCTCTAGCTGTAACACTGTAACACACTTTTAAAAATACATGTTCATAATCCATTCTGATATTGTTATTTTTAATTTCAGGTGGAATTACCGGTGGTTTGGAAATATGTATAACCTTTCCGACAGAGTATGTAAAAACACAGCTTCAGTTGGACGAGAGGTCCGGGGTTCAGAAACGTTATGCGGGACCAGTTAATTGTGTGTCTGTGACTGTCAAAGAATACGGCATTCGAGGACTGTACAGAGGACTTAGTGTGCTTGTTTACGGTTCTATTCCAAAATCAGCCGTAAGGTACTTGCGCTTTTGTCCTCAGTTGTGTTTTGTATTGTGAATATGAAGAAGGATATTTACTCGTGAATTCTAGGTGTAACAACCAGCATATTGAGGAAGCTTGATTTTTTTTATTTGGGAAGTGGATATTATATATTTTTCAGGAGATTTTGACTTCTATGGGAAGATTTAAAAAAGAAATTATCTCTATTTTGCAGAATATTGTGCTATTTGAAGTAATGTGTTGAGATAATGCTGTTAAACAGCAAAAAGTGCTGTCTTTTTTTTTTAGAATTTTTGTATGTACAAATTTTTAAATATGAAAATCATTTAAATACATGTACAGTCAATGGTGTCCCTTTGAAAAGATGTTCCACTTGTAAACTGGCATACTGTCTCACTAATAAGTGGGGGGGGGGTATTCAAAGAAATAATGGGGATGGGTGGGAGGGGAGGGGATTTGGTTTACTATAGAAACCTATGGGAACTATGTAACTTGAAAATAGTACAGTATAAAACAATTTAAATTATATTTACTTGTTCTTTATGGGAAGGACTATTTATTGTGTACATTGGGGTCCTTGGGGGGGGGGGAGGGGTATATACCCCACCCCCTTAGATTTATATTTTTGTGAATTACTTGAATGAATCGCATCCCAACACCTAAACCATATACACTTGCTATGGCAAGGAATATTTGTTGATATACATTGGGGTCCCTGGGGATAGGCCCCACCCCCTTTAATTTCTATTTCTATCAATAACTTGAAATCCATTAACATCCCCACCCGTATACTATATACATTTATCTTCATTATTGGGAGACACAGTCAGTGGTGTTTATGCATAGGCTAGGGCTCTTTGTGGTCTACATGTAATTGCCTCACCCCTGAAATATGTATTTTTAACTTTAACACAAAAACCATTCGCATCCCCACCCCCTAATCATGTATATTCTTGATCCTCATAGAGAGATACATTCAGTGATCCATGGATGATCCAAGGGGTCCGTGGATGTACTGCCCCACCCCCCACAAATTTTTTTTTTGCTTATAACTTGAAAACCATGCATATATCCACCCTAAACCATACATTCTTCTTCCATATGGAAAGGCACATTCAGTTATATAGAGTGGGTCATGCCCCACCTCCTGAAATTAAGTTTTTATTTATAACATGAAAACTATTCACATCCGTACCCTATACCCTATATATTCAGGGTTTACACAGACTTTGGAAAATGCTTGAATATAGAGTTAGTCCTTGAAAAGTGCTGAAAACAAAAATACCCTTGAAAAGTGCTAGCCTTAATTTGCAAAATGTTTGATTTATTTAATCAGAGTGCTTGGATTTTACTCTTTGCATGTTTATTCATCACTAAACAAAGACATTTAGATAAAGAAAATTGACCTTGATCATACAAATGCTTCACCTAGTATTACGCAATTTGAGTAAAGCATTTTGGTGATTCTGTACTGCTGGATCTCTTAAGTGTTTAGTGGAACTCAAAGCACTTTTTTAGGACGGCCATTGAAATGTGAAAGAACTTTACTGTCAGTGTTTCTTTTTTACTTTGCTTTAGCTTGCAAGGTTTTGATAGCTTAAACATACACATTCAAAGTGCTTGAAAAGCAGTATGAAAAGTCCTGGAAAAAGAAAATCTTTTTCATTGACTGTATGAACCATGAATTCTTTATCTGGATTGGAAGAGACTTTCAAGGCTATATAATTGAGTCCTGCCACACCCCCTAAAATATATATTCTATCTGATAACTTGAAAAAATCATTCACATCCCCATCCCTAAACCATATGTATTTTTTATACTTTTGGAGAGGCATACTTTGTGGTGGTCATGTATATGGAGCCTGTGGGTGTACTGGCCCACCCCCCCACAAATTATTTTTGTTTGCTTATAACTTGAGAATACCAATCATACATGTACCTCCATCCTTAAACCATATATATATTCTGTTCTTTATGGAAAGGCACATTCAGTGATATATAAAGATCATATCCCACCCCCTTGGCCTAGAATTTACATTTGTATGTACACATGTTTTACTTATAACTTAAAAACTACTGCAAACCCAGTTTTTCACTGTATTAGCGAGAATTTCATTTACGGGCAATTCTCCCCTGCGAAAATAAAATTCTTGCTTTATTTTCTAATCTGGTTTGAAAGTGAAACTGAAAAGCACAATGTAATGTTCTTGTTGCTTAATTTTAGCCAACAGCTATAAAAAAAAAAGTGACAAGTTTTAGAGGGCGTTTAATATTTATTGTGCGTTCACATCAGAACAAGGGTGTAAGGAGGACAACTTTTGTAATGAAGTAGAATAATCAGATAAGTAAGACGAAATGGGCATTTTGAAGTCGCGAAAATATATCGTCTCGCAATTAAATTCAGAACCGTGGTTTTGTGAAAATAATATGCCCCACAAAAATTTTGGGATTTACAGTATTCACATTCCTACCCCTAAACCTTATACATTTGTATGTTCTTCTTTCTTCTGGAGAGACCTATTCAGTTTTGTATATTGGTTTTGTGCCCCACCACCTTAAATCTCGTTTTCAATTTCTGTCAAGGCCCCGCAATCTGGCCATAGCGCTAGCCTAGCGCCTTTAGCAGTTTCTTGCTAATTAACTTTTAACTTTAACTTTTAAAATGTAAAGAGTGGAGCATTGATACTTGATACATGTACATGTATGTGCAATTATTATGATTGGAGCATGACCAGATGGTACCATGACCTTTGACCTTGTGACCTACATGTAGATAATATGCCATTTGACCTACTTCTTAAAATCGTCACCTGTGAGCTGTGTTGTCCTCTGACAACTTTAATTTTGTTGAAGCACAGTATGAAGACTGATTGGTAAGTTTTAAGCCTATGGAAGGATATGATCAGGGCTGCATATTTCCAGTACTATTATACCTTGACCTTTTTTGACCTTTCAAGGTTATGTACAATGTAACGAACAAGCATGTGTCATTTGTTTTGTTTATATTAGTGCTAACACTTTTTAGAAAATGGGGCAAACGACCTTTGCCAAATATTCCAAAAAGAGATGGGTGTGTTGCAGGGAGTGCCTTTAGGACCACCCCAACCAGGAAGGCCTGTTGCTATGGCAACTCTCAAACTAAAGCCAATAAAGTTGTGATATAATATATATAAATGTCTATGAATGACAAGCAAGTTACAGAAAGATATATACATGTGGCCTTGTGCTGTTGGATTTTTTAGCTCGCTGGGATGAAAGTCTGGAGAGCCATTGTCATACCCTGGTGTTATTGTCATTGTTGTCATCGTTGTTGTTGTAGTCATCGTCTTTGTTGTCATTGCCATCCGTAGACAAAACATTTACATGACCTATATCATTTGAACCACAAGGGAAAGAGGTTTGATATTGCAAATATAAATTCCTTATGACCAGAGCTTTGGTTTGGTACTTTGTATTTTTACCTAGTGACCTTAACCTTGGACTTTGACCTACTTTTCAAAAACTGTAACCTGGCCTTTATCTTTTGAACCGCAAGAGACAGGGCTGTGACATTTCACATACAGATTCCTTTATGACCAGAGCTTTTAGGGTAATAACTTTTTATCCGGTGACCTTGACCTAAGACTTTTACATCCTACATGTACTTTTCAAAATCATTAATATTGGCTATTCATGTTTTGATAAAATTACACCCCAAAATAAAATTCTTCAATTTTTTGTCAATATTTGGTGATTCAATTTAGATATTTTAATTTTGTTAATTATCTTCTGCTCAACAATGTTGGCTTGGATATACAAATGGCATCTATTTGTTCAGAAGGAATCAAAATATTTAACCGTACCTTGACAGTAAAAACCTGACAGCTGATCTGGGTCACAAACTTTTTTTTAAAAATTTACACCCATTTCCAGTGAGCTTCTCATTCCACTCTCACTGAAGATCTGGTGATTAAAAAACTTAGCACAGTGACACTGTTTGCAAGTCAGCAGTTTAATTTGATTTATAGAATTTTTAGGACAATGCCGCTGTTATCAGTCAAGCATTACTCTTACTCATTCTGTGCATGTTGTTGAAGTCAGCCATCTGTGACTGTGCTATATATATATTTCTCTTGTGAACAAGGGTACAATTCACACAAAACAGGTATCAAGCATGTGTCATGTTATGTTACATTTCACAAGAAAATATGCAAAATACACTTTAATTTTTGTTTATTTCTTCTTCTTCAAAAAAAAAAAAATTAAGAAAATAATGATAATAATTAGTGGCATAATTTGCTTTTTGCAGCATTACATGTAGCATGGACACTGATTTTCATTCATCCTGTTACACCCAGGTGTTTAATGCATGGTGTGCAGACAATGTACATGTATTAAGGTGGCAAGGTGAAGAAGATATTCAGTAGTTAAATATTGTCTTTGATGCCACTGTAACTAGGTGGCTTCAAGTCTACCTAATATATTAAAAAATAAGTAATGATAATCAGGGCTTGAAGTCACCAAATTTACTCAGTACACGAGGTCAACTGACTATTCATGATTTTAAGATAAAAACACACAAAATTTGTTCTGTAACTGCACATGTTTGTATATTGACAGCATACAAGTGTAAATAATGATCAAAAGTATTGCTCATTTGAAGAAAACTTTAGAAATATTAAAAAATTGTTTGAGTACATACTCAAATTTTGAGTACCATATTCAATGTATATATTCATTTTTTACAGGAAAATCATATGTGAGAGGAAAAAAAAATTATGTGAATGATGAAAAATAATGTTTTCTAATCATCAAACCCAAACGTTTTACAAACAATATATAGTCAAAAAAATGAAATAAAAGTTGAGCTTGAGTATTGAGAAAATTTTATGACTTCGGGCCCTTAAATTGTGTAATACAAATTAATGAAAATTTTGAAACATTCCCTTAACTAGGCACCATGCTGTAAAGTTTCAACTTCCCACACAAACTATATCTTAAATATGAGACCTCTTATTGATAAAAATTGTGCAGTCTTTGAAGTCTGGGAAACTGTGGAAAACATGCTATTACACAAACCCACATGTACATTAACATACATGTACATTTCTGTGTAAACTGGATGCACAGACATTCGCTCTGAGTAAAAAAGTTTAACAATTCATTTTAATTGCAGAATGTAAGAATACATGTACATGTCGATCACTTAGTTATAGATCATTTCAAATTCTCCTTGTTAAAAATGTTTGTAAATATATAATGTCATGTATACATGTATATCTGCCTTGTAATGTAAGCAAAAATATATCATCTCTCATTACTATAGTGAACTTGTATACATGTATAAAGACCTCCTGAGGGAGACAAGAAAACTGGTCTTTATAGGGAGGTGGTCTTTATATAGAGGTTGATTGGTACACAAATGGTACTATTGGGGACAGAAAAAAATTGTCTTTGTGAACAGGTGGTCTTTATACACAGGTAGATGCTAAAGCAGGTTATACTGTATAACTATAGTAAAATCCATATGGAAAAACAGCTGCTTTGTTTACAACATGGGCGCAGACATTTTGAACACCCAAAGTTGTGCGGAGAGTAAAATGAGCCCAGCTATCTGATTGGTCATTAAATGAAAAAATTAGTTTTGCCATTAATAGGTGAAATTAAGGTGATAAAAAAAATATATGAATATTAGTAATACTTTGCAAATTATAGGGTTGACGGTTGAAAATTTAAAGGGAGGGGTCAGATGAGAATAGATATTTTCCTTTGGTGTGGAATACTACGAGTTGTAAACAAGTGAAAATTTGAAGTAGAAATGCAACGGCAACCTATACTTTTGATTGCATATTTTGTTATCAAAAATATTTATCTTTCAGCACAGAGTACTGATTTGACCCAAATTTAATAAACATGGGAGTGACAGTGACCTGAAGTTTTGTAAATTAGCATTGAGGCCTATGGGAAAATATTTGGTGGTGTCTGTCCATATAACCTGACGGGGTGGAGGGGTGGAATCTTGTTAACCCTTTCTTGACCTGGATGAGTTTAAATGTTAGGTAAAAAAGCAAAACATTAAAATTACATGTAGACTGACTAGAGTTATCATTAATTCCTAATTTTCACCATACATACATGTAAGAGTATCCAGTGAGAAATAAAAGATTTTTCCCCTGCAGCTTGTTATAATCGAGAAGTGAGTAGAATCATCCATGTGATAATCAAAAGGTTACTCCACCCCACCATCTTATGTGAATCGGACAATTGATCGCAACATGTTAGCATCCTGATTGTCTGTTTGTATCTAGATATCAACATGTTAACATCCTGATTGTCTGTTTGTATCTAGATATCAACATGTTAACATCCTGATTGTCTGTTTGTATCTAGATATCAACATGTTAACATCCTGATTGTCTGTTTGTATCTAGATATCAACATGTTAACATCCTGATTGTCTGTTTGTATCTAGATATCAACATGTTAACATCCTGATTGTCTGTATGTTTGTATCTATATAACGACATTTTAGCATCCTGATTGTCTGTTTGTATCTAGATATCAATATATTAACATCCTGATTGTCTATGTTTTTATCTACAGATGTAGATAACAACATGTTAACATCCTGATTGTGTGTATGTTTGTATCTAGATAACAACATGTTAACATCCTGACTGTCTATATGTTTGTATCTAGTTAACGTCATGTTGATATCCTGGTCAATTGTGTATATGTTTGTATACATATAGATAACAAAAATGTTAGGTTCTTGATTGTCTATATTTTTGTCTCTAGATAACTAAATGTTAACCTCCAGATTGTGTATCTGTTTTATCTAGATAACAACATGTTAACATCCTTAATATCTGTAGATTTATCTGGATAACACAATGTTAGCCTCCAGATTGTCTATCAGTTTGTATCTAGATAACAACATGTTAACATCCTGATTTGTATCTAGATAACAACATGCTAATATCCTTAGTACAAGTATCTATAGATTCACCTGGATAGCAAAATGTTAACCTCCAGATTGTCTATCAGTTTGTATCTAGGTAACAAGATGTTAACAACCTGATTTGTATCTAGATAACAACATGTAAACATCCTTAGTACATGTAGCTATAGATTTATCTGGATAAGAAAATGTTAACCTCCAGATTGTCTATCTGTTTGTCGTTGTTTGTATCTTAAGATAACCTGTAAACATCCTTCATGTTTATCTGTTTGAATTTACGGAATCTGTAGATTACTAAATGTTAACATTCTGAGTGTCTAAATGTTTGTATCTAGATAACAGAATGTTAACATCCTAAGTGTCTATATGTTTGTATCTAGATAACAGAATGTTAACATACTAAGTGTCTGTATGTTTGTATCTAGATAACAGAATGTTAACATCCTAAGTGTCTAAATGTTTGTATCTAGATAACAGAATGTTAACATCCTGAGTGTCTATATGTTTGTATCTAAATAACAGAATGTTAACATTTTAAGTGTCTAAATGTTTGTATCTAGATAACATAATGTTAACATCCTGAGTGTCTATATGTTTGTATCTAGGTAACAGAATGTTAACATCCTTATTGTCTATCTGTTTTTATCTACATACATGTACATGTAGAAAACATAATGTTAGAAATACTTTATTTGCATTTAGATAACAAAATGTTAGCATTCTGATTGTCGATATATATGTATTTTAACTAGATAACAATGTTAACACCCTTATTGTCTTTATGTTAGTATCTGGAAAACAAAATGTTAGCATCTTCAAAATCTTCTTTGTTTAAGCTCATATGGTCCAGAGGACAAGGACTTGTGAGCTTTTGTCATTCACTTTGTGGCCATCATTGCTGTATGTTAACTTTCAATCTTCCCTGAAATCACATGACCAATCAGAACCAAACTTGGCAGGAATGTTTATATTCTGAATATCTAAAAGGTTTGGTCATTTGATTTTGATCCCTTTTTCAATTTATATGAAAGTTAATCTCCAATGATTAAGTAAGATTGATGTACTGTATCAAAATAGATCATGAATAAATTTGTTTATGTTGCAGTTCGTCTTTGTGGTTTATTGAAGTTCTATCTCTTAAGATCATTTCTTCAAATTCCTTTTCAGATTTGGTGCTTTTGAAGAATTAAAAAGAAAAAATGTAGATAGCAATGGCATTTTAAGTCCATCAAAAAGATTATTATGTGGTCTAGGTAAGTTTGTTTTATTATACATGTATAATGAGTATTTCAGGCTTGGAAAATTATTAATTTCTACTTGCGGACAAAGGCAAAATTAAATTATGATGTTTGGCGCGAGGTCAAATATACTGGGTGGTGACCAGTTCTCGTCAGGGCTATGGTTTGACGTTAAATTTTGGTTTTGTGACTAGAATCTTGAAAATATTTTCTCCAAGGTTCATTGATTTACCATCTTGTTTTCCTTAAATGATTGTACATGCTGAGATATTGCAAAGTTGTCATCAAATTATAGCCTTGGCAAAAACTTGGTTCCATCCATGAATTGTTCATATGCCTGTACATTTACATTATTGCTATTGCTAATTCTCGTATTGAATGGTTAAATTGCTCTCTCTTACAAGAGATGGATTTGTTCACAATTTTTATGTCCCCAGCCTGAAAGGTCCGCCGGGGCATCTAGTGTTTGGATCGTCCGTCTGTCTGTCTGTTTGTTTGTCTGTCTACAATTCCATCCTGCTTACAAATAAAGTGCAATATTTCAAGAGATTGTGATGCAGTAACCTAACTTAGACTGTAAGTTCATTTAAAAGTTGCTCACACTTCCCACTGGGGGGTGGGGTGGGGTGGGGTCAAAATGTAGGACATTGCAAAAATTTGTTGGGACTGGTGGCATTTGTGTTTCACAAACACATCTTGTTCTTGAGAATTTTATTTCTTTATTTTCCTTGGGTTAGGAAGTTTCTTTGTTATTTGAATCTTGGTGAGATCAGGTGCCTTGGAGGAGTTAGCAGTTGAGTGTGGACTGGTCTTTCAGCATATGAATGTATGCTTAAAAATGAATCCAATCAACTGCTGATTTCAACACAACCTTAATGCAACTCGTTTTGTAATAAAACAAAAATTGAATTTCAGGTGCGGGTGTGAGTGAAGCTATTTTTGCAGTTACTCCAATGGAAACTATAAAAGTCAAATTTATAAACGACCAAACGTCAGCAAATCCACATTACAGAGGCTTTTTTCATGGTGTCCGATGTATTATAAAAGAACAAGGTAAGAAATTGATCCTTACACTGATTTGTGAATTACACGCAGATCTAAGAATTTGACACAATTTCAGATGATCCTAAATCTGATTGGCTAGGCAGGCCAAGTTAGAAATTCTGATTGGCTAAGCAGACCTTGCTAAGAGTTCTGATTGACTATGCAGGCCATGTTAAGAATTCTGATTGGAAATGCAGGTAATGTTAAGAATTCTGATTGACTATGCAGGTTATGTTAAGAATTCTGATTGGCTAAGCAGGCCATGTGAAGAATTCTGATTGGCTAAGCAGACCATGATAAGAATATTCTCAGATTTAAGAATATTTTTAGTGTTATGGAATTCAGGTGTTGTTTGATTTGATCTGTCAAGATTATTAAATCAAATTTATAGTGTCTTCTTGCTCAAATGGGTTGATTTTAAAACCGAATGATCTTATGTTTCTTCCCCATAATCAGCATTGGATGAAGTGGTTACTCTATTTTACTTAATACCGTATTCGACCTATTAAGGGCCCAGGGCACTACAAATATCAGGAAAAAGGGGTGGGCGCTTAATGGGACCAATTGATAGTCAAATTGAATTACTAGTAAAACAGTTAATTTTTATAAGGCACAGTGGTAAATTTTGTGTAGTTATTACCAAGGACACATGTTAACATAATTCTGTTGCTTAGTGGCTACAGATAAACTGTTAAATATGGTTTTTCAGGTCAATATTTCCTTGTCAACCAGCCAGAAAAGATTCTTGATTGTCTTTAGAAAAAAAAGAAAGAGGGGAGGGTGGCTCTTGTAGGGAGATGGGCGCTGAATGGGTCGAATATGGTATGAAGCAAAAACAATTGCAGTCAACTCTTGTTATAACGGCACTTGATATAACAGCATTTTTGGTTAACGTCAGAAATTTCTTGGGAACGAATTTACATCCATGTTAATTTGTTTGGTATAACTACATATTTGCTTTGCGGCACCATCAGTAATTTTTGGCAACAAACATGCATTTTGCCTCTAGAATTAACTTGTTACAACAGCGAAGCATCAAAAATGAAAAATAGTTACCATGATTTATAAAATTGATAGAATGAAAATAACAATAAAAACAATTTTATTTTTTTGTAGTCATTCTATTTCGTTCATGCAGTCATATTGAATTGAGGTTTAACATTTAATGGGGTATAACAACAAGTTATATTCATTCATTCTTATTTTGCCGTCAAGCCTGGAAATTTGATATAACAGCATATTTGATATTTACTGGATCCCAACCTGGTCATTATAACAAGAGTTGACTGTATTTGTCATCCTATAACAAAGGAAAAAAACCAGTAAAATTGACTTTAATGTGCATTCTAAAGGAAATCAATTTTACCTATAAACTTGTCAGTTTCATGTGATCAGAAGACTTTTTATCTTTTTGTTATCTGATAAAACTGATGTTGCATCTTCAAACATTCTCACTTTACATACATAATTTACAAATAACAATAAAATCACTCTCCGGCTCTGGTTTTAATATGACGAAACTGACGACATCTCTTTCCGGCTCTGGTTTTAATGTAGTGAACTGGAATTATGATATTTTATACAGAGTGTATTTCAGTTGATGATGCAGAAGTTGTTTTTTTTTTTTTTTGGCAGTTTGTGTAAAGAGGATAAATGCCATTGACTTATTGACCCCCGATAAATCATGAACTTTTCTATAAATCAATGATTTAGGCAAGTCCAAATGTGTCTTCAGGGGTGGAGATGTCTGAATCAATTGAATTTCAGAATTTTTTTTTTTTTATCAGGCAGAAAGTTTAAAGGGGCATTATCTGTGATAACCAAATAAAATTACAATGGAATCTCGTTGTGTCAAAATCGGATGAGTTGAAATTCCTGTTATGTCAAAGTCGAATGGCTGGTCCCGATGATTTTACTATATAATTACATGTATACTACTTTTATTCCAGATATCTCAAAGTTCACTTATCTCGAAGTATTTTTCTGGTCCAAAGTATTGGAATATTATATAATTTTCACTAGTTATCTCAAAATTACCTTCTGTGATTGAAGATTAACATTCTGTATGCAAAGTGCGTTGTCAGAGATGTTGAAAGTTTTTCAAACCAACCAGTCATTCGGACCGGTAACTAAACAGAATCAACCGGTCCGAACAAATTTTTACCGGTCCGACAATTTTTTTCAGTAATCCAACTAATTTAAACATCCATATTTGTACCTACAGAATGAAGAAGCAACAACATCAATTATAATGAACATGAATATTGTAATTTCCCTTTAAATTTATTCCAATTCGTCTAATTTGTTCAGCCAAACAATGTCTGAAATAGGCCTATTGCTTTTGATTAGGGCATGTACATTACGGACCTTATACTCTAACAATTTTCTGATGGACTCGTTTAACGCAATCCCTGTCTGATGGGCAATACTTTTTCGACCTGATGCAGTCTCTCTAGACTGTATAATTTCAGCAGAACGCACATGGCAAGGGGATTTCTCATGGTCTATAATGGCTGACAAACAATAATTTTTGGAACCTGAATGAAAAGTACTGGTTCTCCCATGTTTCGATGAAGATGAAATGCAGATTTCACAAATCATGCCCTTTTCATCGTCATGTTTGAGCCATTTATTGTCGTTTAACCATTCTGGCTTAAATTCTCGAGTCGGCCTATTAATTTCATATTTCTTCTTCTTTTCCAAAGAACTCTCTTGCGCTATTGGACGTTTCTTGCCGGGTGTTGCGCCCGAGATATATTTAATTGGCCATGAGGTCATGTTGGTTTACTGATATCAATGTCAGTTGGATGTTTGAAATGAGATGCTTTATCCATTAAAATAAAGTCGTTCAAGCGTTTAAATGACCTAGAGTGAATAGGACATTTCGAAAAGAAAACAATTCAAGTCAGAGATTTTACTGGTCATTCGGACCGATAAGTTAGCGTTTCCAACCGGTCACAGTCAATTTCAACCGGTTTGCCGGTCGGATCGGTTACTTTCAACATCTCTGGTTGTATTTATTTACTTGTTTACCTGCAAAACATGGGATAATGATCTTCCATTAATGAGTCAAGGTGAAAGGGTAATTAATAATTACTTAAAACCAATTTGAATTGATCAGGGCCTGGCACCATAAAACTTGAGAAATTACTGAAGTCTTAGAATATTCTCAAATTGGCCTTCTCGGCCAATCAGATTTCAGGATTAGTCAGATTTGAATAAGAATTTTAGACTTAAGTCATTCTTAAGCTTCATGGTGCCAGGCCCAGTTTCCTGAGTACATGTATGTCTATTCGTTGCCCAAGAAGAATAGAAAATATGTGAATTGAACATTTTGGTTATCTCGAATTTTGGATATCTCAAAGTAAATGGGGTGGTCCCGTCAATTTCAAGGTTACGAGATTCCACTGTATTACAATTTTTTCAACTTTAATTACTTGTACTTGAGGTACAATAACAAATAAGAGCTATACACAGGCATAAAAATCTTATATTCCTATATATTTTGTGAAAATAAGGTAAGGTCTACTGTAGCATTCATACACAAATAGTAGTGTTGAGTTGTGAACATGTGAACATGTGAAAACGTTTCAAACCTGGGTTTCTCAAGCAATTTTCACAAAATATAGAGGAATATAAAAACTTTTATGCCTGTGTATAAAATCTCTTTTTTGTTGTTGTATATCAAAAGAAATATTTCAAAAGGAAAAAAAGGAAAAAGACAACTAGTGCCCTTTTAATTAATGTTTACATGGTAAACATAGGTATATAGATATGTACATATCTCTGAGTATTGAATGATGGAGTGTGCCTCATGTATTTAATTGTCTTATTATACATTTTGATAAATGTATTTTAAAGAAAAGATAATCAAATTCTATTTTCAGTGCTTCTTAAAGAATAGCGTGAGATCTCTCTTAACAAGACCCTACAGTCAGTAAAACAATTTGTCATTCAAGATAGGTGGTTTCTTTGATATGACAGAGATTATTTAGTACCAAGTTTGGGAAAAAGTTTATATTACAGAGTTTTCAAATGCCATTCCTAGTAAGAAATTTCAAAGGACCTGAAGGCACTTAAACCTTCCACCCCTGATAATCAGAATGGTACATGTTTGTACTTTTCTGTTATTTTGGACCAGTCTATTTCATTATGTAGAGATGAAAGGGATAACAGTTGGGTTTTCAAGACACATGGTTTTTCTGAACTCTGACCGATTTTTAAAGAACAGTTCGGTCTTCTTTGGCTGAGTGGGTAGTGTACGCATTTTAAAACATGAACTCTTACTGAAAAAATGTTGAAGGTGGCATCTTTACTTGTTGACCCCTGAAGTAAAATTTGGACTTGCCAATATCAATTAATGGTATGGTCCTCTGTCACAATTAAGGGTTAAATGATGTAACTGTTAGTAAAATTATTGTAGATTTTGGTTTTTGACTCATACACCCCTGAATTCTGGTCATGGACTTTACCACCAGTTTAAATGGGATAGTCTAAATGTGATCTTAGCTAGAACTGCAATTCTGTATGTGTGTTCTGCAATATCAAACATTTTTCTTTCCAGGAATTAAAGGTATATATCAGGGACTCACACCGACAATTATAAAACAAGGTTCAAATCAAGCAATACGTTTTTATGTGATGGAAACTTTAAAAAATTGGTACAGAGATGGTGATCCGAGTAAACCAGTTCCAGTATTTGTTGTGGGAGCTTTTGGTGCATTTGCTGGTGCTTGTTCTGTTTTTGGTAACACTCCTATAGATGTCATAAAAACTAGGTTACAGGTAAGTATATCTTCTTAATTGATTACTGACTTTGAAGCAAGTCAATATTATGCTAAAACTGACTTTTAATCATATCAGTGTTATACAAAACCTGACTTTGAAATAGGTTGATATATTTTGCAAAATTGACTTTGAAATAGTCAATATTACCGTATTCGGCCGTGTATAATCCGCATTTACGTATTATCCGCACCCCCCATTTCAGCATCAGAACTCGGAGAAAAAAGGACTTCGTGCGTATAATCCGCGTTGACTCTTTTCCACGGCCGTATGGCCGAAAAATGTCGGCGAGATTGATTATTATTGTGTATAAGTGCAGTATGACGATCGGAAATATTTTCAAAATTCGCAGATCGGTATTTGGAAGAAATAGATAAATATTTATTATAGATATATATATTCGAGATATTAGATAAGGGATATGATAAGCAAATTAATGATTTGAAATAAATAACAAAAGAAATATCAAAACATCAGTCGAAGTCTTTGTAAAATTACATTCCGTTAATTACAGCGCAATCATTTGCTTTTGCTGACGTGGTAGCCTATATATTTAATTAATAGTATGTATTAGAACAACATTTGAAATAGATATTATATTTGCAGAAATCGGCGACATAAAAGTTTGTAACAATTTTAATTAGCGGAGAGCACTTGTACACAAGCGATCTATATATCCAGAATACGCGTGTATAGCGTAATTATTGAAACAAAGGGATATATATACAGATCCAAGTATACTGTTGTCTGTTACACGCATCATTGATTATGAATGGAGACATATACTACAAACATTAATTACCTTGGTGTGGCATTGTGTTATTTTACACCTTTTATCATATTTTCAATTTAAAATTAACTCATCGTACTTACCTGTATAATTAGCATGTTCCATAACTTAGCACTACACTGTAGATGTACGGTAGTAAGAGAGTTACTGGTATATACCTTTTGTACGAAATGTGTAAAATAACATTCCTCCACAGAACAAAACACCCAGAAAACATTGTTTTATTTATTAATGTATAGTCATCGTCTCAAAACAAACAACGCAAAACTACATAAAATACGAAACTACAAGATACTACATATTTGCTCTTCCATTTAGCCCCCTCATTTACAGTTACAAACATGGCTGTTCGCTTCGTCGTTCACCAGCGTGAAATAATTATTAGAATTCTTGTTGAGATTGTTTTATTTTTCAATAATAACAAAACTTCATGATGAAGATAAGCAACAGGTACTGTACTATTCTGTTTCCTCGCCAAACATTGCAACTAGGCTAGCCTTGCACAGGCACTTGCGTTATGCAATCCACCGATCACAACACCCTCAATCAAGGGATTGCATTACACAAGTGCCTGTGTAGTCTAGCCTATTTGTAAACTGAAACACACAAAAATAAAAGACAACAAGATTCATTTATTGATTTATTCACCGTCACAGTAGACATAAATGATGATATGCATTGACTCGTACATCGTTATTACGAAAAAACTTTGTCAGGCTTACCACCCACATCGAATCTCATGCAGTAGTTCCTGCGGAAAAAATGTCCTAAGATTCTGTAGTACTGTATTATCCGCACCCCCATGCCTGAGACAAATTTTAGAGTGAAAAGAGTGCGGATTATACACGGCCGAATACGGTTATAAAGTTACTAACATTGTCAATATCATCAAGAAAATCTGACTTTGAAATAAATCAATATTATACAAGAACCAATTCTTAAATAGGTCAATATTATACAAAAACTGACTTTAAAATAGATTAATGTTAAACAAAAACTGACTTTCAAATAGGTCAATATTATATAATTACTGACTTTAAAGCAGGTCAGCATGGTGAATTGATGACACAAGACCTGACCCATGAGGTGACCTGATCTGACCTAGGACAATGGACAATGAGGTGATGTCATGTCACCGAGTGGGACAGCTTGAAAATATGATTAAAAATTGATAGGCAGAATAGAAGTTTGTATCTGAATACCAAATCAACTAAATAAAAAATGTATAGTGTGAATGAGTTGGTCAAATATCTGTAATAATGGAAATGGAGAGAAAAATTTGCATATCTGGATCATGTGTTTTGGAGATTGTATTATAACAACGTTTTGGCTAATGACAAATTAAATCTGTTTTTCAGGGTTTGGATGCTCATAAATACAAGAATACTTTAGACTGTGCAGTCAAGATATATCAACAAGAAGGCCTAAGAGCGTGAGTACATATTTAAAAAAATTGAAATGGTGGGGGTGTGTCATCGAATGAGTTAAAACCTACCTAAATGTTAGGATATACCAGGGGTTATCTGTGAAAAGAAGAAACAATCCCTAATTGAGCAGTTCAAGTGAATGAATGAAGATATTGTATATCAAAGGTCTACCAGGGTAAATTGGCACATGTTTACAATCACAAAGAGTCTTAATTGAATCAGAGCGAGTGACAGACTTGTTTTTGGTAACACAGTTATAAAAGCTACAGTAATGCATGGAGTCGCGCTTTACCTGTGAATTCGTATTTTTGGAAAATAGATTTAGACCGTATTGTTTTGGTTTTGAACAGAATCCAGATGTGCCACTTTCTTTACCTTGGTAGACATGGACTGTCAAGATAAATTGAAACATGATGGCAAACACAGAAGGACTAAATTAAAACATAACAACGGTGAAAGGCTAGTGTTTGCAGAGAAATATATTAGAGCTACAGTTTGTTTGTTTATTGTTGTTTAACGTCCCACTCAAGAATCTTTCACTCATGGAGACGTCACCATATGCCGGTGAAGGGCTTCAAATTTTGGCCTATGCTCGGCACTTACGGCCATTGAGCAGTGAGGGTTCTTTAACTTGCCAACACCTACTGTGACGCAGGACCTCAGGTTTTGCTGTCTCTTCTGAAAGACAGGAAACCAACCTGCTGCCGGCTGGACTGGAACTCACGACCTCATGATCAAGAGTCGAGCACATCACCGACTGAGCCAGGTCGGCTTGGAGCTACAGTAATTTATGTTGTCATAACTCATAAATTACCTGTACTCCACTATTTGGGGAAAATAGACAGCATTTTTTTTTCCTTTTTGGTTTTAAACAGGACCTAGATGTGCTACGTTATCTTGATGCTGCAGGTTTATCGAGGTTAATTGGCACAAAGAGTCGAAATCAAATCATAACAGGGGCGACAAACTTCTTTTCCAAACCAAAAAATTAGAACTTCAGTAATGCTTGGAATCCATGCAAAGCGATATGTTTTACATGTATCTGTACAACCTATGTTTGCAAAATAGACGGTATTGTTTTTGTTTCATGACATAACCCATATGAGCTACTTTACCTCGGTAGACCTGTAGTCCTGTACAAAAACAAATTGTAAACAAAGGGGAAGTAACTCCAGCTTCTTATTCAGTGTTAAAAGCACATATGTACAACAGTTGTTTAGTATTTTTTGTCTATGATAATTGCCATATTAAATTTGTAATTTCAGGTTTTATAAAGGAACCGTCCCCCGCCTTAGTCGAGTATGTCTTGATGTGGCCATCACGTTTATGATTTTTGATTCATTTATGGAATTCTTTAATAAAGTGTGGAAGACGTGAATAAAGACTGTGATAATCCATACATTATACAGAACATTCCAGGCGTCACAAATGAAATCCACAAATTATAAATGAATAAAATTAAAAAAAAAAAATAATAATAATAATATATATATATATATACATATAATATCTTATGGGTAGATAATTTGTATTTGGTATATGATTATTTAAATATATACTTAGAGTAAATAAGGATAAAAGCTGTATGTATGTGTGTGTGAATATGTATATATATATATATAAAGTAGAATATCATTATCTCGAAATTTATGGGACCACCCCTATTACATCTAGTTATCCGGATTTCGAGATAACTGAAATTTTTAATTACGGTAATATACTTTTATATCTATAAAAATCATGACCAGACTTTGAATTTTGACGTATCCGGAATTTCGACTCAATTGATTTCCACTGCATATATATATATATATATATATATATATATATATATATATATATAGATATATATATAAATGGCTGGCCATGACAAAGTGAGAAAGATTACTTTTGGAACATGGTGCCATAAATGACCAAATTTTATCAAATCATTGGTATTTTCAGATCATACAGAAATAATTAGTATTACTGATCTCTTCCAAAGTCCCAAAAGTTTATGAATTTGGAATACTGTACGTTAAAACAATGCAGATGATAGAAATTTTTCTCATAACTGGTTTATATATATATATATATATATATATATATATATATATATATATATATATATATATATATATATATACACACACACACACACATGAGGGTTAAATTGTATTTTTCATTATGTAAAATGATTTTTTTTATTTTGTAATAAAGTAATTTATTTCATAGTTTCAATAAGGTGGAAATATGTGCGGGCTACTTATATTTATGTACATAGGTTGCTAAGAAGGGCATTCCAATGATATATGGTGCATTACAGGTATTCATTACGATTTTTTCACAAGGTTAACATTAAGTTTTGTTGCAATGATATTGCTATTGAATCTAATCAAACTGTATTTTGTCATACATGTATTTTTTCATTATCAAAAAATGTAACAGTTGTTCAATCCTATCATCACTGAAACTTCACATTATATATGCTGTTTGTTCTTAATAGTGCTGGATTGGTCCAATATGCTCTGTAGGGGTAGGAGGGTTAAGATATTTGTTGTTGTACGCTTAGGTTTTCCCTATTTCTTGTTTATCGTGGAGCCCTAAATGAGTATAAAATTTGCCGTATATACTTGTTAAATGTGTCAAACTGATGTAACTTGTCTGGCTTTACGAAACATAATATCTGTATACCAATAAAATGCTTTCAAATGACACCAACATCCTTGACCTTATAGCCTTTATTGACCTTTTTGCAATAAGGTCGATAATGGTTATAAGGTCAGGGATATTGGTGTCATTTGAATTTTGGATAAATTCTTTCTGATGAATTTCTGGAGGAGAAATAAAATCCAGTCCTGCATCATAAAATTTTTGTAGTTATCTCCCTTTAAGTAGCATAATTGTGGATTGGGAAAAAATTATTGGCACCTAGCAACACCAGTTTCAGGGATCAGAAAACGGAGATTTGCTAAAATTAAATTAAAACCGTAAATTGTTGATGAACAACGAACAAGGGTATTCATTGTTTCATTCAGTGGTAAGAAAATATCAGAATTACTACCAGTTGTTTGTTAAGTTGCTAAAAAGTTCTCAATATGCAAATATAAGGGAAACAACCAATGGGAAATACTTCTACTACATACAGAAAGTTTACAATTGTATGTTGCTTCTCTGCTCAGGAACAGTTCTATCATATTCAATTTTAGGGATAGGAAATTATGACTATTATTTTCCTCATTATTAAAGGTAAACTATTGACATTTTAATCTTTAATAATGTTATCACTGTTTCAGTGTCAAATCGTATATTCAACTTTCTATAAAAAGTCAGGTCTGTCATTTGTGATGCCTGAAAAGCATTCATCTTGAAACTAGCTAGATTGATCTCAGTTTGTAAAATTGTTCTTATTTTTGGGGGGGGTTTCTCCAGACTTATATGATAAGACAGTGTTCATCTGTAGATGTTGGTCATTGGCAAATTGATCGCCATCGAAAGAATCAGTTCGATGGGTCTATATCATACAATTATTTTGTAGTGTGACAAAGTATCTAACATAGTAATTGGCTGACAAATTAATCTCTGATTGGGAATATGCTTGTAGGGCGAAAGAAAACTAGCCTGTATCAACTTGTAAGCAAGCTTGTTAATTGATCTCTGATTGGGAAATTGGTTTATTCAGGTTATTTATGTTATCTCATCCCATTGTCTGAGACGAACCTTTGCATATATCAATGTCTTCCATCTTCACCGATGTAGCAACATGTTTACATGCTTTGTCTGTAAAAACCATTTCATAATCAAAGCAATATTTGTGTTATTGTATTCTTAATATTATGATGATAATACATAGGAATGATTTTGCTTGAAATAAATAAATGTCCATTTCAAGCTCAGTTTGCAGCATTGTTTGTTTTATCACATCTGGGCCTGAAGTCACAAAATTTACTCAATACTGAAACTCTTCTTTTTTAATTTTTTATTTTGACTATAAAGTTGTTTGCAATACTCCTGGATTGGAAAGAATGTGAAATTTTTATTTTCACTTGCAAAGAAACATTGAGTAAAATTTATAATGTTCGTAAAATAAAAAAATAATTCAATATGGTACTGAAAATTTAACATATTATTTGAAGGTTTTTTTTGGATCATAATATTCATTAATATTGACAACTATATGTAGTAAATATACAAAAATATCCAGTTTCCACAGGAGTTCTGTGTTTTCACATTAAAATCATAAAAACGTAGAGAGCTTGAGTATTGTATATTTTGGTGACTCTGAGCCATTGGCTTATTGCCAGGAACTTTAGTCAAACTCGCAACCCAAGAACAACAACAAATGATTTTACCATAAGATCAAAAGATTTCTTTGTACAGCAAAAATATCGAGTATATTTGGATGATATATTCCAGTCCAAGGGGAGATAACTTCATAGATGATCATAGACCTTCAATCTGTAGGCGTTTTGTGAACAAATATAATCAACTTTTATCACGGAGCTTGCTAGAAAGTATGATGCTTGGAGCCAAGAAGTATGGTTTTGTAAATGTGGTTATCAGCCCAAACAAATGGCCACACTCGCCTAAAATAAAAACTGATACAAAATTTAACGTTTTTAACAGTATAAGGTGTATGGTAGTACATTTGCTTACAACCAACTGAGAACCGTCAAGTTAATATATTCCAATACAGGAGAGACCGCTTTAAAGAAGAACACAGACCTATAGGGTGTCCTTGTGCGAGATGTTTCTGGTTCCTGGTACATTGTTCGTAAGAAAGCTCACACTTTTAACGCAAAACAACATCGACCAGAAACATTGTTCTTGTTTCACACAGCCTCTTTAGAAGGAGTGAGAAGAAAAAATATGACAAACCAATGATATTGCAGTTATTGACCATCCACGTGTTCGACTACGTTGTTTTGTTCTCCATCGTGTTCTCAGTGTTTGGGCGAGATCTGATGAGAACATGATCTTGCACTACCCTAGAGTCATCAAACTGTACTAAATCTAAAGGGGGCCCTCCGTGCCCGAGTGGTTAGAGCATTGCGCTTTAAATCACACGGCCTCTCACCTCTGGTTCGAATCCCGCTAGGGTAATTTCGAATTAAGTGGGAAAGTTTACCAGTTTTCTTGTGGAAGGTCGGTGGTTTTTACCCGGGTAACCGGGGTTTCTCCTCCACCAATAAAAACTGGACGCCGTCGTATGACTGAAAGATTGTCGAGTATTGCGTAAAACATCAATCTGAATGCCTTCTATGAACAAATATAATTAGCCTGGCTGGTTAAGGAGCCTGGCGCGAATGTGTGTTTGCTTAGAGACGCGAAACGCGATGTTTTATATGTGGTTAGCAACAACTTGGTAAAGTAGACACGCCCACATAAAATGAAACGGATACAAATATATTCAACGTTTATTCAAGTAAAATGTGCATGTTAGTACAAAATTTGCTTTCAACCAAGAGAACACTATCAAGCTGATTTAACAAAACGTTAGTTAAAGTCACAAAGTAAGTGGTTAAAAATTTTACAAAATGTGTAAATATACCTCAGCAAGTTGAACAACTATATTTATAACACGGAACATAAATTGAGAATGCCGTAAATAATTTCTTCGTACAATAGTATAATATAATATAATAATATAAGATAATTATGTATTAATTTGAAAAGAACAAAGTCTGATTTAAAGTTAACTGTTTTTATCATGTGTTTATTCAAACAGATCTTGATGGAAAGTGACTTTGTCGTAGTCCCCAAAGGTCGGTTCTTGGACTTGTCTTATTAACCAATCAGATAGCTTATTGCCAAAACGTGGAAAACGCCCCTATCGGTAAAATTTCTTTGATGAGCTTGACATCGATAAATTTGTGAAATCGATTGCCGAAAGTGATGGGTCCAATATTCGTGTTTCGGCAAAAGAATTCCGAAATAAAGAGATTGAAGATAACCCGAGAACGAAACGAATTGAGTAATTTCCATTGACGAGGAAATTTTGGGTTTCAAGATAAGAGATTTATCATTTATCACCTGAGAGATAGAGGTAAGAAAAATGTTGTCGTTCTTGTGAAATTTTGATATATTATTTAATTATGAAAAATTACATTTGTACTTTGCTTTTGAAAATACATAAAAAGAATAAAAGGAAAATCCGAAATATATAACAATTTCTTATGTTATTTTTCTTTTTTTTTTGTACAATTTACCTTCAAATTGTTCGATATAGATTGTTAGATGATAATTGCTCTGATTATAATTATTATTATGTTTTTTAATACAATGGAAAAATATACCAAACATTTACGAAACTGCAACACATAGGAAAATAAAAAATATATAACTTGACATAAGGAAATTTACACTGAATATGAAATATATAACCTGTTATATTATACGTGTAAATATTTAGATAACAGTTATAGATTAAAGTAATGTGTATTTAAACTTTTAATATAACAGTGTGTCATCCGCATATTGAGAGAGTAGAATTTGAGTATTATTAACATGTATACCTTTGATTTTTTTATTATTTCCAATTTTAAGAGATAGAATTTCCGCACATAAGATAAAGATATATGGGATAAAAGGGGCGCCTTGACGACATCCTCTTTTAATCTAAAAGAATTGACAGATTTCCACCTTCATTTACAGAAGAACAACTATTTTTATGGAATACTTTCTGCCAATTTCTTATATCAGAACCAAATTTAAAATATCCCAATACTTTTTCCATAAATTTTCATGAAACGGAATCAAACGCTTTTCAAAATCAACAGTTAAAAACATACCCGAAATATCTTTTTCTTCAGCCTAATGCATAATATCATAAATTATTCTCGCTTTCCCCCAGTTTACCTCCCTTCTATAAAACCTGTATGATCATTGTTATTCAATCTATGTAAAATTTTCTTTATTCTGTTTGCAATAACCTCCGATGCAATTTTGTAAATATTATTTAAAAGAGTGATTGGTCCCCAGTTTTTCATAATTTGTTTTGGTTTATCTCCCTTTGATATGCAGGTAATAGTTCCTTGTTTTGGGGTGACTGATAGATTTCCATTAAAGAAACGAACAAATAAACACCCAACCATTGTTAAACTCACATACACAACATTTCGTATACAATGTATATACAGGTACACAAAATAGATGAATTATTAAATGCATGCCATTATTTTAGTCTATGTCATTTAAAGTCAACATGAACTTAAACAAAAGAATAGAAATGTCAAAGAGAATATAGTCAAGCGCTATAACATTAAACAGAAACACTGATCTGTACACAAAATACAATGTAACATGTGTCACATTGTTTAACAGAAATACCCCAGAAAGCAATGTATTGTCTGAAAGTCTCCTTTTTTGTCCATTTGTCAACTTCACAAATAGTTTTCCATCAACGTTCAAGGAGTTTTCCACACAAGGTAATCCATATAGCTTTTGCATTTTAAGCTTTTGTTGGTAAATTTTGGTCAGGTCTTCTGTAACACGAAATTTATTCTATAAAATCGATTTAGGAATTTACAGTCTTCTGGGGTCTCCATGATAAAGTGGCTAGAGCATCGCACTTTGAACTTAAAACTCTGTCTGTTCATTGGTGGGTATTTTAACCGATGGAGGGTGGGGGTGGTTCCATCGTCGAGTGGCTAGAGCATCGCTGTTTGAACCCTGGAGTCTCTCGCTTCTGGTCAATGAATGCTGGAGCCCCGCTGGAACCCAAGCTGATTTTTGTGAGAAGTCCTTTGTATGTTGTATTTGGTCTGTGTGTCGGTTTGTAATATTTTACTCTAAGTGCTCGTCTTGTTTATTTTGGTTTTTGTTTTTGCAGTTGCTTTGATAATTTTTTGATTGTTTTGATAACTATTAGGGGAACGATGCTTGCTCGCTCTCGCTCTCTCTCTCTCTCTCTCTCTCTCTCTCTCTCTCTCTCTCTCTCTGGACGCTACACATCGATGTAATGAAATGTGACATTTAAACACATAAACTGATTCTCATTGTAGTCTTTTGCCTTGGCAATGATTGAACATATTCCGTCGAATCCCTGGAAAAATAAGCACAATGAAATTTATTTCGGAACGCATTTGGTATAAAATAAGGGGAGAAAATACGTGAACAAATATATATAAAAATAGCAGACCGGTCAATAGAGGATGCTTACTCCTCAATGGCATCTGATCCCACCTCTGTTTGTCCATTGTCCACCGATTTGTATATAATATGCTGCATTGCTGGACATCCTGGAGATTAATATTGTGGTATTTGTAATTCTTATATTAGAATGATGGCTTGCAGTGTCTTTATCATATCTATTATAAAGTACAGAGGGGAATGTAATTACTCTACTATTCGGCAAATGTCACAAGCCTCCTGGTAAACTTTCTCATAAAACCAGTATAGATTACAGAAGGTCCCAGATCCACGCTAACTGGAGGTGAGACAATTTATGGCTTAAATGGGATGCCCTTACCACTCGACAACGGAGCCCACGGCATAGAACGTTCACTTGCCTCAATTGCCGAGCGATGAAAGAATCCCGTTTTAAACTATGAAGTCATACCTCTAGTTTGCGCGAATTTGAGCCCCGCTGGAACCTAAGTTGGCCTTGTGAGAAAGTTTGTTTGTTTACTGTTCACGTGCCAGAATATTTTTTTTTTGAGTGAGGCGTAAAACACGAAACAAAACAAAAGCAAACTAACCATATTTCTCTACATTAATTCACTCCTATTTCACCAGATATTATCTATCGTATAAATTGGGTAAGAACCCTTTACAGAGTTTATTTTACAGATAGGATACCAGGTTTGAGTGAAGTGCCACACATTTTGATCTATACTATGGACTGATTTCGATGCAGTGACGGGTCTTTTACGTGTTACGCCTTCCGTGACACGTGACCTTGGTTTTATGACTAGTTCTAAATACATACAATTTTCAATATATATGACTGAGCACGGGAAATCCAACTCGGGAAATTCAGCTTGCGAGTCGAACACTCTACCACTATACCATCGCAAGCAATGTGTCTGTGTGTGTGTCTGTGTGTGTGTGTGTGTGTCTGTGTGTGTGTATTTCCCATTTCAAAATTTGTAGCAAAATTTAGATATGCACGATACTGCAAATGATTATGGTTTAACATTAACTTTTCGGTTGGTTACTGAAAAAATAACCAGTGTTGAGGCAGAGTACACTTTAGTACTCTACTAAAAATATCCTTAAAATTCAATAAAAAGTTCAAAAATACAAACCTTTAAATTCTATTTTAAACACTTGTTGTCCTAGCAACGACTGACGTAGTTTCTCGCGTGATATCAAAGTCAGTTATACAGATTTAACTTAGCATTTTATCCAATCGAATGAGGTGCTTTACAAAAAATTTAATTATCATTCTATATCTTGAAATATCAAGTTCTGAAAACAACACTGATTACAATACATTTATTGTGAAAACCCTTCAGTCGTACCGGAAACAACAGTGAATTTTATTTCATGTAACTATTTTTCTATACTTGCCTCTAGTACCGAAAATGGACCCATATTCTTGATTATTTTCTTCCATACAATTGGCTCTGAAAGGTTTAGAGTAGTATATATTTAGACGAACAAATATGAATTCATTTCATCAAGTTGTTATGATACAGGAATAAATATTTTTATAGTATTTCTAAATTCTGATAAGATTAAAAAGATTAATGTGTTGTAAATTTTCTGAATTTATTTACAGCCAAATTATGATAATAAAAGGATAGTTCAGGATGTTGAAACATATCATAACAGGGCTACCGCCATCTTTCCAAGTCAATGTTTTTTATCCACGTCCTTCCTCAAGCACCTTTACAAATTAAATTTCATATCTGGCGGTCACTGGTGGCGACATCTATTCCCAATCTAAGATTTCACTTAGATTGTCCCCCCTGACACACGGCTTTAGCCAATGAAAAGACTCGTGAAATAACCTGCACGTCACCATTATTCTGTGTTTACGTACTTTCCCCTCTATCGTTTGATTGATTGTTAGACGCGTTCTAATTGGCTCAAGAAACGGTTTCAGAAGCCAATAGGAATCTACACCGTGAAATTATAATATGCAGTTCTAATCTGTCAAGGTGTGTGAGTAAAAATCGTAACTTAGAAGATGGACTACCACCTAAAGGCACTCTTCCACAGTATTTCAAGTTTTCCATGAATATTGGCAGTTTCCAAAACAAAAGCATTCGACTCAACCAAATAGGTCTCCTGTACAATGATCTCTGGTTATACATATCTATACAATACTTTAGGATTCTAGTTACAATAATTATTATGAAGAAGATTGCATTTATTTTCGAAATTATTCTTGGCTTAGAATTTGAAACGTACATTAGATGACTTATTTTTTGGTATCAGTGAAAAGTTCTTGAGTTTTTTCCTGCGGTGGATATTTTTTTTCTGACGCCATCCAACTATTTTCGGATCGGAATTGGGTTTTGCCGTAAACAATTGAATTAAATTTGGTATCAGTAAAAAATTTCCATGTTAATTCAGTTTAGTATTTCATAAAATATTCTTACTCGACATTAAAAATGACACATTTTATTGCATGTATTGTCTTGACGCGAGCATCAGCCTTATAGGTACAAGTATTGAATCTGATGATAAAAACACGAATACAGTGCAACAGGATAACGATACATGTACTAATTATTACAGCAGCGTACCCGAAATTGTCAGTTTGACCAGTATTTTGAGAAAAATAAAAATAAATATAATGTAGAAATATCGACGGATATTAGAAACTTCCTTAGAGACGATTTTAAGCGTTCTACAAAGTATTCCTATGTGAGTAGTTAATTGGCGAGTCGTTTGGCTCTCAGAATAAAAAAAAATCATAAGAAGAGCATGACTTGGCACATCGTATAAGTTGAGAAATGAAAACGAGGTTACTAGGTATGAAATCTATATGAATGGAAGCAACATATCAATAGCATCATCTTCTAAATTGATACAATTTTGTAAGCATAATTACCGAGGTTATAGTTTCAAAAATAAGTGATTAAAAATCGATGTTTTACGCACTATCGTACATCATCACTTACTTTTATTTTCCACCGTAGGGCAGACAACGCTGTCCATGTAGTTGTTAAGGTATCCACACATGTTTTGGAAGTCCTCTCGATATACTTCAACGCCTGCACAATACAACTCGACTATTATGTGTCCGTTTGGTATGTTGACGGCTGAAAAAAGACAAGAGTGGTTTAAATATAAAAAGTCAATTATATTCCTGTGGACTCACGGCGGGTGTGACCGGTTGACAGGGAATGTTTATTCCTCCATGGCACCTGATCCCACCTCTTGGTTTCTAGAGGTCTGTGTTTGTTTATTTGTATCAGAATTGTATCTATATCATGGACATCCTAAATATTTATACTTTGGTATCTGATATTTTTTATATTACTATAGTAAATACGTTGTAATATTATCTTCACAAATTTTCTCTACCATCATCTGTAGGGTCAATGTGTTGAAAATAATCTAAAAACATGTCATAGAGTTCACATTGTATGTCAGTAAATGGTATCCAAGCACAATAGAGGTGCGACGGTTCAGTTAAAAACCGAAGAACCGAACCGTTGACGTCGAACCGATTGGTTCTGTTCCTATATTCCGGATTTCGGTTCTGTTCGGTTAAAAATATAATTCAATAAAGTCCTTTTAATGACCCAAACGGCACGACTTTTCCTTGAAGCGGATACCAATACTTATGTGACGAACCTGTCTATTCTTTCTGATATTTTTCTTTGATCTATCATTTAGTTTATTATAATTTTATTTTCTTTCTCATTTATGTTCTAATTACCTAACTTTAACAGTAATAACCTCGTTTAACAGTCTTAACATAGCAAGCTTCGACAGGTTCCGCTTGATTACATTATGTCTTCGGAGGTCACTTTTCTATCAATATTATTGGCTCATTAAGTTATTCGGGTACTTCCGGAAAGTGTTGCAATTATAAAGTTTTGGACATTTGATCCGTTAACCTCAGTCTCTGGTATTCTATACACTCTCGTAAATATTGTTTTCCAAAGAAGTAAGGATTAAACAAGATGTCAAGAGAAAATTGTATTGTTTTACATGCCATCAACAATAAATGACTTGTATAAAGATGTCATCAGCTATATATTGAATTGTAACAATATGGACGCGTGTCATGGTTTGACGCCAAGGAAACGACTGCACTTAGCATGCCGGCACCAGCCATGACGCCAGATTTAAAAAAAGAGAGACTCGTGATTTCCGCTTTTGTTCGATCGCTTTGTGTTGGTGTAATCACATTCAAGGTCGTAGCTAGGTATGACCCGGTGCCGTGAAATGAACACTGCAACATTCACTTGCACTAGCTGTGAGAGGTCTATTGCATAGACAGTGGAACCTCGCTATTAAGACGGCCTAACTGACCGACTCAAAATGGCATAGTTAGTGAGGTGTTACAGTGGAACCTTGCTATTAAGACGGCCTAACTGACCGACTCAAAATGGCATAGTTAGTGAGGTGTTACAGTGGAACCTCGGTATTAAAACGATATGAGCTGAATAAAAATCACATGCTTATTTTATGTAATATTTTATCTCGTATACATGTATATCCTAAAGAGACCATCTGGTGGTTAGAATAACAAATGCATGCATATAACTGTCCCAGACTTGCCAAACGTAACCCGTACTATTAGTTTGATATAATTCTGGCCATCACACATTACCTTTCGGTAATTCTGACGAAGATTACCGAGTGTCCAATAACGACGTGCTATTTGAAGTTAATATAAATTCTATACTCATTACCCTTTGCGGTTTTTTTTATCGTACATCATCATTTCATACCTAAATCAGGCAAAGTTGGTCTTTTCGGGTATATCGGGTGATCTCGACCCATTTTTAACTCGTTCCATCGCATACTCGGCTTTATCATTCTTGACAAATATGAACTGCCCAACTCCAACGGACATGGCGGCACGATTTTAAAACATGAGGTGCGTATAATTTTCACAGCTATACTGTTTAGATTTTGGCAATGTCAGCATTCATTTCAGGTTAACATTAAAGACTGGAAACATTTCTTTTAGTGACCTGATATTTTTATTCATATATTGATCCGATTTGTTTCAGGAATTTAAAACAGCGTTGAAAAGCATATATTTTACATAATACATGTACCTGTACTTTCAAATAAAAATCACGTCATGTATTTTAAAAGTAAATATAAAACACAAAACTTCGGCCAACTTTAACACAGTCCATTGTGTCAAGAGAAGATATTGCTGATAGATCGGGCGCGTGAAGGACCGAGATCCTCCTGACCGAATTACGAAGCAAATTTGATATGGCGAAAGAGTTTATCTGAAAGGTCACTGCATACGAAAATACAAACGGATTTTTTTAAAAGCTATGGGGAAACTTAAATTCTAATAAAACAAATAAATCAGAAAAGAAGATCTTTTACAATGTTTCACATGTTTGAAAATGTATTTGAACACACATTATTTCATATTCTCGTCCATATGCCATGGGAAAAAATCACCATTGTGACAGTTTATATCACTTTAAGACCACCTAACTGCCTGACTAAAATTGGTCTAATTGGTGAGGTTTTACAGTGGAACCTCGCTATTAAGACCGCCTGACTGATCGAAAGTAGAATGATTAGTGAGGTGGTCACTTACGTGAGGTTCTGCACTTATTAGACATATCTCAAATAAAAATTTATGGTCTGAAATGCGAGGTGGTCCTCTAAGCGAGGTGGTCTTTAGACGATGTTCACTGTACTTGATAAACCGAGAGATCACCATTGATACAGCCTTTGTGTATGTGACAGTGTACAGAGGATAATGATATTGATAGTTCATTGACCAATCTTTATCAACTGCATACTTACGTGGTGGTATTGATAAGATGATGTCCAATTCATTGTTTGGAGTGACGGTAGATGGACAGACCGTAAGCAGCGCTGTTCCTGCATTGTCTAGAACAAGAAAGAGTTTCAAATGTAAATCCTGGACAAGAAATATTAGATGCGACATGTGAAAACATAGTATTGGTTTATTATGTGACCGTTATAATGAGTAGGCATTATGGAGTAATTCAATAATTACATTCAGCAAACATTCGTGAACAAATATCCGGAAACTCCTAATTAATTATAACAATCTTTAACAGCAGTTTTTCATAATCTTTGATGTAAAATGATACGGACAGAGCTCTCAGATTCAAAACTATACTGGAGATTATTTCGGGAATGTAATAATGTGATCAAAGGCGTAACTGGATGGTCAGAACATCGCGCAATTCAATATTTAAACACTAGTCAGTCATGTATCACTGTATCGAAAGCTGAATATGAGAGGTACATGACTATCAAGGTAAACATGTTTACAAACACAACGAGTCTAAATTGAATCAAAACAGGGACTACAGGCTCATTGTCGACACAAAAATATTAGAGCGTCTGTAACACATGTAATCAATGCAAGGGAAGGAAGGCAAAACGTTTTATCTGTACAACCTACTTTTGGAAAATAGACCAGCGTATTATTTTATTTTTGGAAATAATCCGGATGTGCCATTTTACCTTCTGGGTACTTTGTAACAGTACCTTCTGGGTACTTTGTAACGGGGTTTCCTTAATCATCATTAAAACCGGTGGCCGTCGTGTAACTGATTTTAATGTGAACTAAATCACAAATCACCAATACAATAAGTAAATGAAAAAGAAATATTATCTGAATTTTATCTCACACACACACACACACACACCACACACACACACACACAACATATACAATATATATATATATATATATATATATATATATATATATATATATATATATATATATATATATATATATTCAAAGAACTGTCAATTCAATACGTAGATCCAATACATTCATTATGAGAGAGAGAGAGAGAGAGAGAGAGAGAGAGAGAGAGAGAGAGAGAGAGAGAGAGAGAGAGAGAGAGAGAGAGAGAGTGTGTGTGTGTGTGTGTGTGTGTGTTAAGCTATCTATTT
>BROG01000196.1:797500-822500 GCA_030159075.1 Atrina japonica | reverse complement strand
AACAGTAATTGTTCCTACTTGTGACCATATATAAGATTGTATCTAGTGTGGAATAAAACGAGAGAGAGAGAGAGAGAGAGAGAGAGAGAGAGAGAGAGAGAGAGAGAGAGAGAGGCAGAGAGAGAGAGAGAGCCATGTCAGTGTTTGAAATGTCGCTCTTTCAAAAACGTCATTGGTTTAGAAACCTTTTTACATATTATCACCAGGAAAACATTTCTTATGAGAAATATGAATAAAAATATGAATATAAAGTTAAAGCTGAACTACGAAGATAAAAAGCTTTTGAACTTTTCATAAAAATGTGTTGAAAAAATGTTTTGAAACACTCCCACTTCATATTGCCATAAAGCTGACATATTTGTAATTGTTTCTCCGGAAAATCAAGCCCCACAGCAGGTATAAAAGGCAGATTAGTTATATCAGTCTTCATTGTATATCTGTACGCGCAACGGGAAACGCGCGAAGTCCTAGAGGCTGAACAATACTCAAGGAATCTTGTGCCTGTACTTTTGTGTATACCGTGTCTACAGACATTTCAAGGGAAATATACATCTGTGCATCCAGTGAAGTTTTCAGCAACGTACAGACAGCAACAAACAGTAAAATAGTTAGTTCATCCATTTTAAATCCAAAAGTTATTCCATTTTTCCAAAGATTAAGCACCTTCCAAAACATAAACAAAGCGTTCTGCCTCCTACTGTCATTCGGCCATTGTGCCATGTTAGTTGTTTCGGGACACCTTGCTGTTTACCGGAATAACAAACATGGCTCAATGGCCGAATGACAGTAGGAAGCAGATCGCTTTGTTTATGTTTTGGAAAGGGTTTGATCTTTGGAAAAAGGTAAATAACTTTAATTTGGATTTACTATCATGGATGAACTAACCATTTCTCTGTTTGTCAGCTGTATGGGGATAAGAAGTGGGAATGTTTCAAATTATTTTTTCAACACATCTTTTATTAAAAGATATTACGGTTTTTATCTTCGTAATTCAGCTTTAAATATTTTATAAAAGTTGCAATGAGCTACATATTTTACTGTTTAAAGATATAGTGTGAACTTAAGAGATATATATATATATATATATATATATATATTATATATATATATATATATATATATATATATATATATATATATATATATATATATATATATATATATATATATATGGTTACCTGTATATATCAAAAACATAATATCAAAGTAATACGCAAAAAAATGCTGGAGACTTTCGTTTTTGTCAATTATATAATGTTGATAAGATAATTTTGCCTCGAATCGACCATTTCTTAATCCCAATAAACACCACCCTTTTTTATGTTTGTAGCGCCATTGATCGCATACGATGTGCCGAATCAAGTCGACACAAAATTACATACAATAATGCATTTCCATTAAAATGTTTCCTGTTCAGAATCAGCAAATAACTCTGCTTTTTACCTGTATTGGAGAAAAAACTATTTGCGAAAAAATATCAAATCATTGAATATATTAAGGTAAACACACACATACGTACAGCTTCGTTGGTTGATTTTCGTTTTAGAAGTAAAACAATGTTCGAGTGTAGTTTCTAAGCAGCGTATGTTATATGAGTATCCAGGTAGGGGCATATTAGTCGAGTTTTGTTGTCATTACCGTAATTATTAGTGCATGACCTGCAAAATTCAAAGCTACCCGGAAGTTTGAAACTTGCAAACGATTCGCCGGTTAACTCATGTTTACAGAACAATTCCATTATCTAGTTCTACATCACATATACTCCATATGTATATACATGGATTTATATGTGCATATTTGTCCACATACCATGGAAATATATGTTTACTTAAGAGTTAAGAAATAAAGAGGTATTAGCAAAATATTTCGATTTTTCTACTTTTACTACTTGATGGTTACAAATAAAAACTATACACAGGCGTAATAGGTCTTATATTCCTATGTATTTTATGAAAATAAGGCCAGGTCCAGTGTTGTATTCATATACAAATAGTAAGGTTGAGTTAATCAGTTGCAATTGAAAAAGTGTCAAAAAAGTGTTTCTCAAGCAATTTTCACAAAATATATAGAAATGTAAGAATTTGTATGCCCGTGTATATAACGTTTTTATTCTTATATGTCAAAAATGGAAAGCAAAAAAAAAACAAACAAAAAACACACAGCATAGCTAATGCTTCTTTAAAAATTACACAGATCTATAAATTAATGTTTCAAACTTTATATTGTTCAGTTTAATAGTCGAGGAAATAAAGGTTGCATTAATCATAACATATTTTTATAAACTTTTGAAAATGTTTGTGATATCACCTTGAAAACTTAATGGATTAATTCTGAAATCTGATGACGTAATGTATTGAAATTTGAATATAAAGATTTAGATCAAGTAACTAATGCATTCAATGAGGAATGCAGGTAAAACATTTACATATAGTTGTCAAAATTTGTCATGTGACCTAAACATAAAGTTGCAAGGCGGAAGTTAATAATTGAACACATACAAATGTAATAAACTTTGTGGTCGTTGTTAAATCACCTCGAAATTCACATTACAAAATTTAGTTTCATTTGCGAGCAATATATAGTCGACACCGAGAGATAAACATGGACAAATGCTCAGATAGATATATTAAGTTTAGATTTAGGGTTAAAGATAATACATTTAACTATAAATCAATGTTGAAAAAAATGTTGTATTAGAGACAACGAAAAAAGACTACTTTTACTCCTCCTTCTCCTCATCCTACTACTACCATCACTTCCCTACTCCTACTATTACTATTACTCCTATTTATCTTCCTACTATTATTACTACTACTATTACTACTCCTACTCCTCTTCCTACTACTACCACCACTCCCCTCCTCCTCCTCTTCCTACTACTATTACTACTACTATTTCTACTCCTACTTCTCTTCCTACTTCTATTGCTACTCCCCTCTTCCTTCTCTTCCTACTACTATTACTACTACTATTTCTACTCCTACTACACTCCACTCCTCCTACTATTATTACTACTATTAATATTCCTCCTAACCTTCCTACTACTACTACTACTACTACTACTACTACTACTACTACTACTACTGCTGCTACTGCTACTGCTACTACTACTACTACTACTACTACTACTACTACTACTACTACTACTACTACTACTACTACTATCCTTCTCCTAGTATCACTACTACTTCAACTACTACTATCCTCCTCCTACTATTACTACTACTACTACTACTACTACTACTACTACTACTACTATCCTTCTCCTAGTATCACTACTACTTCAACTACTACTATCCTCCTCCTCCTCCTCCTACTACTACTACTACTACTACTACTACTACTACTACTATTAATACTATAATTATTCCCACTCCTATTCCTACAACCACTCCCCTCCTCCTACAATTACTTATACTATTACTACTCCTACTACTCTTCCTACTACTACCACCACTCCCATCCTCCTACTTTTACTACTACTATTACTTCTCCTGCTCCCACTCCTACTACTACTACTACTACTTCTACTATTAATACTATAACTACTCCTACTCCTATTCCTACAACCACTCCCCTCCTCCTACAATTACTACTACTATTACTACTCCTACTCCTCTTCCTACTACTACCACCACTCCCCTCCTCCTACATTTACTACTACTATTACTTCTTCTGCTCCCACTCCTACTACTACAACAACAACAACAACAACAACAACAACAACAACTACTACTACTACTACTACTACTACTACTACTACTACTCTTCCTACTAATACTACTACCACTTCTACTCCTACTTCCCTCCTCCTCCTCCTACTACTACTACTACTACCACTCCCCTCCTCCTCTTTCTACTACTAGCAACACCTTTGTAATTACAATGTGTAAATTATGACGGACGTATATACAGTAAATTGATATATCACAGAAGATTTCTTGATAAACTGAGCTCCGTTCCTGTGCATAAATAATTAAATGTCAGTCGTTATATTCCGCCGATCTCCGATTGCTCCATTGACGCCTGAATGCATTTACCGTAAAAGTGTGTCAACCGGAAATTATTGATACATGGGAAGTATTTGAGAAACGTCTATTATGAAGTTGCAGTTCCTTCACGGAAGAAATGAGTGCGCAGTCTCAACTTGATAGTGGTCGTTGATTGGTCTGTACAATTTGTGCAGAGATGACGATTCCAATAATCATGTTACCTCAAGTCATCGAGAAACGAAAGTAAAACAGAGAGCGATGTAATTATTCGAGTTAGGGTGCATACGGTTTCTAGTGTTTGGCAAATGTCTCCGGTTCCTTTTAGTCAGATGATTGTTTAACATCCCACCGGAACTCATATACTACATGAAAAGAGCTTAAGGCGAAATGCCTCAAATTGTTATCTGATTTATAGACGCCAATCTAGTGAGGGTTTATTTACGTAACACACCTGCCATGACGCAGGACTTCAGCTTAAGTCTTATCCAAAAAATCCGTGACTTTTACTTTGCATACAGAGCGTTTGACGAAGGAACATTCATTACCATTTATAATAAAAATCTTGCGCATGACCCAGTATCAGGGAACAAATCCAAGGCCTCCCGATTGCATGTCGAATGCACAATCACCAGACAACTGCAAGCAGACAACATATTACAAAACAAGAAACGACACCAACCTATAAACAGATACAAAACAACAGTGATCAATGGAAGAAAAACACAAAAATACAGAGGTGGAATCTGATGCATACATATCATATGTATGGTACGGTGTGTACTGGCTGATAGCTGATATAGTTGAGGTTAAAGGGAGCTAACTCTCATAAATCCAAATAGAGGTATATCCCAGATATTGTATTTTGTACATCTTTAATGTAGAAAGAGTGAAAACAAAACTAATGCTGGAAGATGTAGATGGAATGTCGTTCATCACAAACAAAATCTAATGTTCAGCTAACCCTGAAATTGTTAAAAACGACACAACATACACCATGTGGACCAGCCATTAAGCCATCGTTATTCCATAGTCATGGTCATATAACTTCAGTTGTTAGTCCATAGTCAAATTGATATGACTTGCCGTTAGTCCATTATCAAATCTACATAACTCCAAACGTAAGTCCATAGTCAATTCTACATAACTCCAAACGTTAGTCCATTGTCAAATCTACATAACTCCAAACGTTAGTCCATAGTCAATTCTACATAACTCCAAACGTTAGTCCATTGTCAAATCTACATAACTCCAAACGTTAGTCCAGAGTCAAATCTACATAACTCCAAACGTTAGTCCATTGTCAAATCTACATAACTCTAAACGTTAGTCCATAGTCAAATCTACATAACTCCAAATTAGTCCATTGTCAAATCTACATTACTCCAAACGTTAGTCCATTGTCAAATCTACATAACTCCAAACGTTAGTCCATATTTAAATCGATATAACTCTCGCCGTTAGTCATAATCAAATCGATATAACTACCGCTATTAGTTTAAAGCTAAATCTATTTAACTCCCGCTTTCAGTTCATAGTCAAATCTATATAACTCTCAACGTCAGCCTATAGTCAAAACGATATAACTTTTGTCGTTAGTCCATAGTCTAATTGATATACCGCTGTCAAATTACAGTCAAATCGATATAACTCCCAACGTTAGTCCATAGTCTCTAGTCAAATCGATATAACTACATTTATGTATAGACATGGATAATTGGCTTAATTCTGCTTCATACTTTTGTTTATTGGTCTCTTTTTACGTCAAAGAAGAATAACTTTAAACAAAACAATTGCATAGTTATGACATAAAGCACTATTGTTCTTTCCTTGAAGGGGCTTAAATGACCAAACAGTGAGAGCGTCAATACAAAAATCGTCTCTGAGTGATGATGAAAATAGTATCGAGTCAATATGCTCATATAGCATCTTGTAATTGCAAGAAAAATAAAATTAAATCCAGGATATATATATATCTGCGTGTGTGTGTGCGCGCGTGTGTGTATGTGTGTATGCGTGTGTGTGTATGTATGTGTATGTGTGTATGTGTGTGTATGTGTGTATGTGTGTCTGTGCGTGTGTGTATGTGTGTGTATGTGTGTGCGTGCGTGTGTGTATGTGTGTATGTGTGTGTGTGCGTGTGTGTGTATGTGCAGTGGAATCCTGTTGCGTTGAATTCAGATGAGTCGAAAAGCGAAACGCAAAGAGCAATACAAAAAGTGTACTCTGCCTTAACAACTGATAAGTTCATGTTTATCCTTATGATTTAATATAAAGTCAAAAAACCTTTAAATTCAGTTTTAAATTCTAATTACGATATTTAAAAAATACATCGCAAACAATTGATGAAGAAGCGCAATATTATATTGAACAGCTGTACTTGTTGTCCTAGCAACGGCTGACGTAGTTCCTCACGTGATAGCAAAGTAGGTTATACACATTTTCATCCAATCGAATGAGGTGCTTTACAATATATATATATATATATATATATATATATATATATATATATATATATATATATATATATATATATATATATATATATATATATATAATTCTATGTAATGTTCACCGTTAATTCTATATCCCAAATGATATCAAGTTACATTATATTGTATACCTGAAAAATATTTGTAATTAACCATCTCTGTTAGAATGTTGTCAATCTTTGAACATATACTTAATTAAAGCTCGCCGTTAGTTTCACGTGTAAACACGAGCCCCCAAAATATCAAATGGCATATATCGCTTACCTGAAAAACATTTTCAATTGACAATCCCTAATAAAATGCTGATGGACAGGGTCATTTATTTGTCCTTCATTACCGTAGACGTGGCATCACTAAGAATATGAGCCAGCTTACTAGCATCGTATTTGGAAAGATTAAAAAGACCAACTTCTTATTCTATAGCTCAGATGCTATATAGTACAGATTCAGAAAAAGGGGACATAATTGTAAAAGATGACTCCAACATATTTCACTTTTCTGATTTCTGTTAATATTTTGTGCAGTATGTCAGTAGATCACCGTTTCTCTATAACGACAGAAATCGACAAAATAATGTCGGGAAACAGCAGTGCTCTATCATACACGACGAAATCAACGAGTGCATGGAAACATAATTCCGATCGCTTCTATAACGGAGATGGTATATATAAAACAGAAGATGATAAAAGAAACACGTTTAAGAAACGAAAACAAGATGGAAAACATATATTAAAACCGACCTTATACGTTAAAGAGGAAAGAGTCAAGATTGAGATGGCATGTAATACAACTGGAACGTGCGCTGTAAACAATGGTAGTTATACACCAACCTGTTACTGCGATCCGTTATGTTCACTCTATGAGGATTGCTGTTTTGATTATGAAAATGAGGTCACCAATACCTCTGATAAACTGTTTACATTGCCGTATGATATAAAAGATCAAACCTGTATGGGTCTTGCTTCATCAGATGTGTACGGTGTTTGGGCTATCAATACATGTCTCTCTGGATCACCAGATCACCTTGATATGCAAAATGTAGGCAAATGTATTCAAACAGAGGACAAACCCACCGACGTGTTGGATATATTACCGGTTTCTGATGCCGATGGAAATGTATTTCGGAATAAATACTGCGCTCTGTGCTCGGGTGTTACCCAGTACAAATTTTGGGACATAACATTCTTTATAACTTACAGGAAATCAAAATGTACGACTCAAAATATTGACGTATTAAAGCATTCATCGACATCATTTCTATCAAAGGCAAACTATCTCCTCTCGATGTGTGATTACTTCATTGATTTCTCTGAGGTACCTAAACCTAGATTCTGCTTATTGGGGCCTGCAAAGGGAGGTTGCTCCTCTTTCCAAAATCCTGTGATGAAGAATAATTTTCAGATTTATAAAAACATGAATTGCTGTCGAAAATACGAGGAAAACGATTGTTCTGAAGACCACGCTTGTGTTTCGTTCCAGATCCTACATGATAAAGGTTTCCAAAAGATATCCTTCCAGAGAATAAAATCGTTAATGGTTCTCTTTCAGCTACATACAAATGATGTTGGAATTTCAGAGGAAAAAAAGTGCTCAGATCAGAAATATAAACAGGTAAGTGGTAGTTGACATATCGCAAAGGGACCGAAACCTTTCGGCAGAAATTCCCAATGACAATATGACGTCAGAATTGAATGGCCCGTTAAACTTTTTTGTGATTATGACGTCGCAATCTAATGAGATCAACAATGCACATTTAGATATTTGATGGAGAAATCATTAACAAATAAAGCAAACTAAACGACCAGCCCTAACGCGTTCTATTATTTTCGCACGTTTAATCAAAATATATAGTTAATGAAAGGTAACAATTGAATGGTGTGTTTGATTTTCATACTAATAGTATCAATACCAGTTAAATCAAACTCTATGTCCAGTTGGTCTTGTCATCAATTTTAAAATTAAATTCCAAATCTCTGATATTCTATAGCACAGGATCTAAATAAATGTAATATAGTTTCAGAACAGATTTTAGTCCACCTTATAAATTCTATATATAATGAATTTGTACCAATAATTCTATGAATAACTTTGTAATGAAACCATCTTTAATTTATATCAGTAAAACAATTTAATTAAAATATTTTAATTTTTGTCACCAACATTGGTCAGAATGGGAATTGAATTCTCGTCCCCAATTTTCATCATGTTTTGGTCTGCTTCTGGAATGATCGATGAAGGTATCATTAATATGTTTGACCCCTTTTGAACTTTTCAACAAAATTTGAATATAGTTATGCATAAATGGAATGTTTGTGTAACAGTAGGTCATGTCAACTAAACGAATTATATTCTTTACACAATTAATAATACCTTAGTATAATGTAAATGTATTTAACATAAACTTGCTTATCTGCATCAATCATATTCCTAAAGCTATAAAACGATCTAAAACATCTCGCCAAAACATTTAAGTCTTTTCAATGCTAAATACATAAAATAGGAAACATCAAAATTCGAATAATATTTGAAACTGCTCGGTAATGTGTCATAGGGTAGAGTGTATCTAGAAAATTCAGTCGATTGCAGTACTATTCGGTGGATCTGTGTACTTTTCAAACTTCCAATGAAACAATCGTACGGAATCCATCCTTTGAATAATCTTGTATCTTGTATTCCTGGCAATTTTATAATTTTTATTTTTCCAAATACATTTATAAAAAGAGTCTCTAGATTTCTAATATATCTATTTAGATTTGGAAAACTGATAAACAAATAAATAAGTTTTTGGTAATATTAGAGATTTTAGTACAGTTATTTACTCGCTGTACTTATAAGACGTCTATTCTTTAATTTTGTAACATATTCTATTTCTTAAATTTTACTTTCATAATTTAGTGCTATCATATTCATAAGTTTTACGAAAAATAAAAACTAAGGAATGTAAAGCGTTCTTGTCTATTCCATAATTTTATAACATTTTCTTTGCCTTTAATTTTTTTTTCATAATTTAGTGCTATTATATTCATAAGAATTACAAAAAAATAAATTCCACATCAGTGTACAAAAGATCCTGAATTAGTATCCAGTATAGAATATTGTATAGAATTCTTGGTACAAATAAGAATCTTTTTGATTGCAAGATAAAAACAAACAGAGTTTGTAGTCTATGTCAATCCAATACAGAAACAATAGAACATTTATTTTTCCAATGTTATCACGCTCAACAGATATGGACACAATTAAAACAATGGATTGAAACATGTTATACAGATTTACATTTTTCATTAGATAATATTCTATTTGGAATTCCTGGGAAAAATAATAATGCAATTAATGTGATCTTACTACTTGTAAAATACTATATATTTACAAAGTCTAGACAAAATTCACACCTGAACCTCAATGAGTTACAGCATAATATTTTGTCTTATTATATTGCAGAAAAGAATTCATATGCAGTGAATATGAAACAAAAAGAATTCACCATCAAATGGAATAATGTAAAAGACATTATAACTAATATACATTAGAATTCCTATATATATGTATCATAATATGACCTGGATGAAAGTTGTGTGTATGTGTGAATGTACCTGTCTCTGTATCTTATATGTTGTATTTTGTTTATATATTAAATAAATAAAAAAAAAAATAAAAAAAATAAAAAATAAAAAATAAAAATAAATTCCAATCAACGCAAAAGGTTCTTTGGATCACTGTAGAGTCTAAACATTATTATAACAATATTATTATTTACCAAAGAGCCCATTTTAGTGCAGATTGTCTAATGATATTTTGGTTTGAGACCTGAAAATTTGGAGAACTGGTCTGTAAGTAACAATGATGAATTCAGAGAGTTTTCACTTCTATCAAGTTATATTGCCGTGCCATCAGCATATTGAAGGAGTTTGTAGTCATTATTTTTACAATTATACTATCGATATTTCTGTTTCTTCTGAAAATTGAATTGGATTGAAACATTTTAGAATGTGAATGTTTCTTACAAATTTCCAAGATACAGTGTCAAAGTCTTTTTCAAAGTCAACCATTAATATAATTCCTGCAATATAAATTACTTTAAATGTTATGAATTATATCATATAAATTTCTAGTGTTTTCACCTATATATATTCCGGGTAAAAAGCCTTTTTGGTTTTCATGAATAATTTTAGGTAATTTTTTGCAATTATTCCTCTCAAAAGTTATGCTAAATAAAGATATAGCTCGCCATTTTTTTTTATTTTCATATATTCTCTAGGTTTATTACCTTTAAGAATAACCGATATCACACCTGAGATGGTGATGTAGTAAAATATATATACCCTGGGTGGGGTGGAGTGAACCCTTTCTTGACCTCTGCGAGTTTAAGTTAATCGTTCCAATTTGTTATGACATCTACTATTACCCAGTGAGGAATTAAATGTTTGACCCGTGAAGCTTGTCATAACTGAAAAGTGAGTAGAACCATCCGTCTGATAATCAGATGATTACTCCGCCCCGCCATCTTACGTGAATCGAACAATAACTATCCTTTATAAAATCTACTAAGAAAAAATCTGTAGACAAAATCATCTAGGTCAATCAAAAAAAAGTTAAACACCATCAGCAATAAATCCATCATAACCAAGTGTTTTGATACTTTTATATTGTTTAAGTAAAACTGAAGAAGTACCAATCAATAATCAAAATTAAAGTCCATTATAACACGACGAATTAGATGTGCAAATGGTCTCAACATGAAGAACAATTACGAATCCCAAACGGGATAAGACCGGGTGTCCGAAAGGAGTCAGCGTCTTCTGCTGGCATGCCATACCCGTCTCACATTTTCCATGGAAACCTTTCTAGTTAGATGAACGGTTCAAATTCGATAAAAAGTTTAAGTTTGGTGATGAGGTCAAATTCGGTGAAAAGCATGATTGGTGAAACGGAGTCACTGTCACTAAGTGATTCTAAAAACATCTGATTTCAGTAGCTTCTTTTGTAACGCATTTTTCTCACGTTTAGATAACTGTTGAATGTTCTCATCGTTTAATATTGTATTTACATCATTGTTATCTAGTACATCAACTCTTGATTTATAAAACTTTCCGTGAAACATTTTAATTTCATTTAATATAATTTTGAGATGCCGTTTCATTTCCTTTAACATAAATTAGTTTAGTAATGGTTTCATCAATATAATTTATTTTCTCCAAATTGCAAAACTATTTAGTCGGTTTTTTGCCATTTTTTATCCATCTGGCTATAGAATTTAGATAACAATAATAAATCTCAACTATCAAAGAATAAATCTTTACGATGTCCCGGATGTAGATACAAATCTGGTAAAAATTAGAAAAACACGAACCTCTGGAAATCAAGAGGTGGGATCATGTGTCATGCAGGAGTGAACACCCCCTGAGTCCACAGTCAAGTTTAAATGCAATACATGGGGAACGATTCCTCGTCACAATTGGCACTGACGTATCAACAACCGCTTATGATACCGACCGTAAAATTTGCGGAACGTTGACATCAAACGCGGTTTTCGATATCCTTGTGTAAATAATTTGTCAGTGAGTAGTCTACCTCTATATATGAATTCTTCATATGTTGAACATCACATAAGTAACACAATGGGTTCTTATTCTTAATTGAAAACAAACTGAACTTATTTAAACATCAATCGTTTATTATGAAAGTAGCGTTCAATAAACAATTATCGTAAATTTGTATAAAGGGCATTCAAAATACCTTTTTGACAAACATTCTAATTTCTAACCACATTTGTGTATCTACTTTTCGGTAATTGGAATTTTGACAGTGTATATTTCAATGAATTTGCTAAAGGTTTTCGGAGAAACATTTTGGCAGCATCGTAGGACTATTAATTGCCATCAGACACTTTCATTTCAGAAATTAGATCAATATTTAAATCGAAACCTTAAACATACGATAGCTTAAAGTGATATGAGCTGTCGTAGGTGAACAATTTTACATGCCCATTTTATGTAATATCTTATCTCATATATATTCTAAAGAGACCATCTGGTGTTTAGAATAACAAATGCATGTGTAAAATTGCAACAATCTGGCCAAACATAACCCGTAATATCAGTTATTGTTTGCCCGCATTGACTTTGAGCATTGCAAATTAACTTTCGGTAATTGTTTACGAAGATTACCTAGTGTCCAATAAACACGTGCTATTTGCAGTTAATATACATGTTATTCTTATAAACGTTTGCTTTTATTTTCGTACATCATCATTCCATACCTAAGTCAGGTAAATTTGGTCTTTTTCGTCGTTTCAAAACACTCGTTTCTGAAATTGTCCACGTGCCGTATATCAGGTAATCTCGTCCCATTTTTAACTCGTCCCAATGTATTCTCGGCTTTATCATTCTTGACACATATGATCATGAACTGCCCAACTCCACCGGGCATGGCGGCACGATTGTAAAACATGAGCTATGCATACTTTTCACAGTTAATATATTGTTTTGATTTTGTCAATGTCAGCATTCGAAGAAAAATAAAAGATCGAGAAAATTTCTTTTAGTGGCCTGACATATTTATTCATCCGATTTTCTTCAGATATTTGAAATAACGTTGAAAAGCATATATTTTACATAATACATGTCAAGCACTTTCCAATAAAATCACGTCCTGTATTTTAAAAGTAACTATAAAACACGTAAAAATCGACCGACTTTAACATATTCCGAGCGCGTGAAGGACCGAGATCCCCAGACCGAATTACGAAGTACATTTGATATGGCGAAATAGTTTATCTGAAAGGTCATTGCATACGGAAATACAGCTGGATTTTTAAGGTACGGGAAAACTTATATTCCAATAAAACAAATAACTTCGAAAAGAAGATATTTTACAACATTTCACGTGTTTGATAATGTATTTGAATACATATTTTATCATATTATCGACTATATAAATAATCATTGTGACAGCTTATATCGCTTTAACCAACAGAGAAGCAAGTGCAACATCTCTTAACTATAACATAGTTTTTATGCGCATTTTGTACAGAAGTACAAGACTTCCCTGGTTTCCACGTATCTAGTATATGTTATATGTAGTTGATTTCTTCTGTAAGTCTCCAATACCACTTCTTTCAATTTCAGATTGGTTGCAAAGCAAACTGCGTAAATTCGGATTCTGATTATATGACATGCAGCCTGGAAGAATTGTACAGCGGAATAGTATTTTCGTATACGATGGTAATGTCATTCAAACATCCAGTGGACCTTGATTTCCTTTATCGTGCAGTAAAAGCGCTGTTATCATATTTATCAGTGGCTCAGAGATTTCTACAAATATTCCCTATCCAAGGATTTCTCAATATTAAAGAAGAGCAAAATTTGTCATATTTCAATGCCAATATTACCTTCGAATGTCTTACCTCAAAACCCACCGCATTACGTCACATCAAAAGAATAAAGAGCTGGTTCGATCGATTGAAATTTGAGTACAGTGAGGAACCCTTGAACTGTTGTGCTATCCACAACACTGTGGTTTTTACAGGACATACCTTATTTTGCAATGACTGTGAGTCATTTAGCTTTCTGTACGCTTTGGACAGTCTAATTGTACTTGATGGTCCTTTTCGTGGGGAAAAAAGTACACCGAATTCATTTACGTTTGAAAATGTGACGTCATTTCCGACGGAAACATGTGACAGGATAAAAATTAAAATGAACGAAACTCTCAATCAAACAAATAATGTGCTTGAATACAAATTGAATGATGTGGCTTGTGAAATATTCAATCAGACGAAAGCCTTCGCTCAAAATTATGCAACTGTTGAGGGATATCTCACATACATATGTTTTAGTATTTCCTGTATATGTATAATTCCTTCTCTCATAATTCACGTCAAAAGTTCCAATTTCAAGACAACGGCAGGGAAAAATCTGTTTCAGGTTTTATCTATTTTGTTGCTTTCCCAAATTCTGTTTATGTTTGGAATTGGCGCTGGTGAGAACTACGTATTGTGTCTGGTTATCGGTATTTGTCTTCATTTTCTTTATCTTTCTTTTTTCTCCTGGCTTTCAGTTTCCCTGCTATACATTTTATATACATTTAATCTTATGGAGACATACCCGGGACGGAACCCTTCTAACGATTGGAAAATCACCTTAATATGTGCCGTTATCGCGTATGCAGTACCTGTTACTATTGTAACACCCTCTGTTATTGCTAATTTTTTAGGATTTCTAGGGATGGAGATCGGTTATACACAGAATAACATTTGTTTCCCGACATCATTTCCCGCTAATCTTGTCGTGTTTATCGTTCCTGTAGCCATTATGCTCCTGGTAAATATTGTTAGTGCATTCATGTGTATCAAAATCATACACCAATTTTCCGGAAGCGGAAATAACACGATCGGAACGAAGTACACCCGGTTCAATACATACGTGTACTTGAAACTCCTGTGTATTTCTGGATTTACTTGGATTTTCGGACTCATTGCAAGTATTACCGAGATAGTGTATTTCCGGTATTGTTTCGTCGTGGCTGCAGGTCTGCAAGGCTTTCTTCTATGTATTGCTTTCGTATTCAAAAGTTTGAAAAAAAGGAAGTAATAGCCAGTTCACAAAGTAAATGCGTACAATCAAGATTGTGTGGTCGTGCACATACATGTATTTTTTATCAAATACATTATTCTGTACTTGCTGTACCAGATTTACGGGGCGGGGCGGATCACGATTTTGCAAAGTCCCACCCCCGTGATGTCAATCGAAAACGACAAATACAGATCACTTCTGAGTTGTATAGATTGTTTGTAACTAGACAGACAACGCCACCTAGCCCCGCCTCAGTTTCAGTTTTGATGCATTCGGACTAATGACAACAGTTTTGCCTTAACACTTATTTTGTGTTTTTTTTTTATTTTTACATTTAATAAATATAGATTTCTGGTGTCGGTAATTTTGACATTCACTTGTCCGATAATGACGATGAAAAATGTGAGTTCAATCGGATATCCCATAGATGAGAGGTACTTGAAAGGTTTAGCTGAAAATTAGAACACGTAAGTACGCAGATATAAATATTTAGTGTTAGGTCATGAAGAACCTTATTTTGTGAAGGAACACTCTGATTCCAATAAGAAGTACACTGAAGACGATATTATCAAGATGCTGGGGTTTCTAGGTGACAACATGTTCGTGGATTTTGCGGGAAAAGTTTTCCAGCAGATTGCCGGCATTCCAATGGGTACCAATTGCGCACCTCTGTTGGCTGACATCTTTTTGTATTTATATACAGTCTCTGCTCTCCAAAAGAAAACAAACAGTTAGCATCTCGGTTCAATTTTACATACAGGTATATCGACGATTTTCTGTCCATAAATAATTCAGAATTTCAGAATTACCTACGCCAGATGTATCCTGTTGAGCTAGAGATCAATGAGACGACAGAGAGCAACACATCTGCTTCTTACCTAGCTCTACTCCTGTCGATTGGAAAGGACGGTCAACTTCACACATCCCCTTATGACAAACGCAACGATTTCAATTTCCATATCATGAACTTCCCGTTTCTAAGTAGTTATATTCCATCTTCTCCTGCCTATGGCGTTTTCACTTATACGTTATGCCAGGGCATGCTCTTCTTATGAATGTTTTATTCTGAGAGCACAACGACTAGCCAATAAACTACTTACAGAAGGTTACGTTGTTAAACGCTTGGGTTCGTCGTTTAAGAAGTTTTATGGTCGATACGGGGATCTTGTTAAACATTATGAAGTCCCCCTCTCAGAAATATTAGATAGTATTCTGGAGCACGGCCATGAACAGTGACTCCCTTTCACCAATCGTGCTTTTCATCGAACTTGACCTGATCACCAAACTTTAACTTTTCACCGTATTTGACTAGAAAGGTTTCCATGGCACGTTTGCAACGGGTGTGGCATGCCAGCAGAAGACGCTGACTCCTTCCGGACACCTGGTCCTATCCCGTTTGTTGAGACCATTTACACATCTAAGTCGTAATGTTATAATGGACTTGAGTTTTGATTATCGATTGGTACGTCAATTTTACTTAGTATATAAACGTTTTTGAGATGTGGTGCAGTCTTTTATTTTGTTTGTTTGTTGTTTTACATTTCGTCAAGACGTTTTACTGATATTGAGATGTCACCAGCTTCAGGTGAAGTTCAATCAATTTTTGACTGTGCTATGGACTGAGGCCAATTAATTGAGGGTTTTTGTACATGCCACGCCTTCCGTGACACGGGACCGCAGTTTTCAGTTTTATTCGGAAGGCTCATGACTTGCTGTTTGTATGCCGATATAAACAAATACCAGGGCGTTAAAAAGGATGGACGCTATTTTGACGAGTTTTTGGCTTCTGTACTTTGTTGTCGAAGCAAGGCGACAAGATGGTGAATGTTATCAACCATAAACTTTGTACTTACTTACTTGTAGGTAACTTTGGTACATTTATTTTATAAAAATTTCATGGATGAAAAAATTAAGTTTTGTAACTATCAAGAACTTCTTATGTTTTTATTGTCATTATTGTTCTTATTTGAAATAAAATTGGGTGAATGTTTTGCTAATTTGGAAACTGGATATAACATGCATTTTCTCAGTAAAAAGACTGATTTCATATTGTGACATAAAATTCAAAATTTACAACATAATAGTGGTACTCTTTATTGAAATAAACATCCAATATATTTCAAGCATGTGTACACAATGTATATAATTATGGATCCTCGTTTGAAATGGATGATTGACATTGATTATGGATGTTCCCCAAAAACTTCATATCCGATAGAGCTAGCTGACGAGAATAAATTAAGGGAGGATAAGATTTTTGGGAGAGATTCATCGGAACAATTACAAATAATTTTTTTCTTCTGTTCTTCCAAATTGATCAGACTGGCGGCTTGTGATGAACATATGTGAACTGTTTGTAGTTGGAGGAGATCAAAAGGGGAAATTCATTCCTTTATCAGCCGGAGTTATAAAACATACAGGAGAGGTCTGATGCAATTGAACTTTCAGAATAAGAACATAGAGCAATATTATCAGTCTGGTAAGTATTTCAATCTAGTACTAAACATTGATTGAAAATAATAAATGAATTATAACTGGGAAAATATAATATTTCCAAGCATTCTTGTAAGTCTGGTAAGTATTTCTATTATCCTATTAAAAATGATTGATTATAATAAATTACAACTGGAAAATCTCTGTTGATTTAACCCTTTCAACCCTACAGACCAAAATAGACTGGTCTTAAACAATCGTAAAGAGCATACCACTCAGATATTCAGGGGTGAAAGAATTAAAGTTCCTGATCTGCGACTGATTCAGTGTTTTAAACTGATTTTGATTAATATTAAAAATAATCATATTCTATATTGTAGGTCTAAGGTGTATGACGGAAGATTTTAATGTGTATTTACAAGCACCAAGGAATACTGGTCCATTGCATAGGAGTCCGTTAGTTAGTGTTTTGGGACAACCTATTCGCTATGGAAATCAAAATCTGGGAACTTACAAAAATTGAAAACGTTTATGAAAGTAATATGCCTTTCAAAAATTAGTAGAAGAAAATCATCCTTTTATGGATAATTGCTGAAAACCGACGATCCAGTACTTGCATTAGCACAAATGTGTTGACAGATGTAACAAAAAATGTCGTTATTCACAATTATAATATTTCTTTAACATTTCCAATTTCGCTTCTAAATTGTAAACGATATACATTTTCATTTATGGATGTTCGTATTATGTACTTTTTATAGACATGGATATAGACCTTAATCACAAAAGGGGACATAGGTGCTCTTACTTCAACTTCTCGTGTTTACTATTTTTTAAATTTTGGCGTTGTGTTTGTTAATCGAATTAAATGTATTTTAAGACTTTATTCTGTTGAATTTTTACAAGGAAAGAGAACCGAGCTTGTTCTGTCAATAGTCTCAATGTTACAAACTGCTCTATATTTCATTTATATTTCAACTGTATTGAAATATATTGAATAGCAAGGAATATTGTCTTTATTGTACCACCTATCATGATTTCTCCATTGCCATACCTTAGTACATTTGGTTAACTTTATTCTTTTCTTCTGATTTCATTGATAATGCTAAATCTCTGACAATTGATCCAGTATGTCAGGGCGTGTTCTACATATGAACATTTTATATACAGAGGTAAACTACTTACTGCCTAGTTAATGACATGGAGATATCGAACATCGCGTTTGAAGTCAACGTTCCGCAAATTTTACGGTCTGTATATTGACCTTGTTTGCGATTACTATTTTCACTAAATGAAATGTTGAGTTACCTGTTCGATAGCAGTTGTTGAGACGGCTGTACCAGTTGTGACGAGGATTCGTTCCTCACGTATTTCATTTGAATTTGACTGCTACTCACAGCGGGTGTGACCGGTCAACAGGAAATGGTTACTTCTCCATTTCACCTGATCCCACCTTCGGATTTCCAGAGGTACGTGTTTGTCCAATGTATACTAGATTTGCATATGTATTTGGTAGATACATACTTCGGTGTATGCGATTTTTATATAACAATGTTTCATAGTACTTATCAAAAAGAAGAGAAAGTGGAAATTGGATTTAATATCTGTGTATTTTTTGAATAAGTTTAAACTCTATGCGTACCAAGGGGTATACGCCTACAAAGATACAGTGACACATTCGGTTTTCTGTTAAAATCATAGCAATACATTCTATTTTCTTAAAATATGAGTTTACAAATTGACAAATTTCTTGTCTATGAATATATAAATATTGGTTACTCTTAGACGGATTTTGGCAATACGTTTATATTTATTATTGCCTTGTCTCATACAACTTTCTGTTTAGAAAATCTATTTAACATTGGAGCTCAACTGATGAAGTCTAATTGACAAAAACGATCGTCTTGAGCATTATAACTTTGGTATTATGTATATAATATAGGGTTAATTACTTGTTTTTCCCCATCATTTTAGGAGTGACATTATTGGTAGTAGGAACTAGATAATTAGCCTTATATTTGATGTATTCAGAATATCATTCAGAAGTACTGTACAACGACCAACTGAAAAAGCGGAGTCAATCAGATATGGATCCTAAAGAATTCAAAAGAATTGTTGGAACATTAAAAATTTATTTAATTTCAAACATATTACAAGCATCAAGTCTTTTCGATCCTTTATACAACAATTTCTCACCAGAAACTCAAAAAACATACTATACAAAACTCGTTTGTATACAAAATGAAAATTGCAGATATGAATTTAAGTGTTAGGACATGAAGAACCTTATTTTGTGGAGGAACACTCTGATCCCAATAACAAGTACACTGATATAATCAAGATGCTGGGGTTTCTAGTTGACAACATGTTCGTTCGTGGATTTTGCAGGAAAGATTTTTCGACAAATTGTCGCATTCCAATGGGTACAAATTGTGCACCTCTCTTGTCTGAAATCGTTTTGTGTTCATGTGAAGCGGAATTTATAAAGTCTCTGCCCCCAAAGGAAATAAACAGTCTCGGTTCAATTTTACTTACAGGTATATCGACAACAATCTTGTCTATAGATAATTCAGAATTTCAGAATTACTTAGGCCAGATATATCCTGTTGAGCTTGAGATCAACGAGACGATAGAGACCACGACATCTACTACTTACCTAGATTTACTCCTGTCGATTGACACTAAATCAAAGAATATCTCTACACAAAAACATCATAAAATTACCGCATAATCGTAATTTATTCGTTTCTAAACATATATTTCAGTGTAGTAAAGGGAATTTCAAAATCATGCCAATATATCAAAGAGATGACTATTCGAATATTACACTCAAAGAGCAAATTCAAACCATTACTTAACAGAACCTAACCCACACATTTCATATCATCTTATGCATAATATATATATATATATATATATATATAATATATATATATATATATATATATATATATTTCGAGTTGACTTTGGTCTGACTTGTCCTTGATTCATTATTTCGTGAGTGAGGATATCATATCATAACAGGTGGTCTGAGCTCCAATTTGTTTATAATATTACGATTTTCTCACGGGGAATTCGGAATTATGTTTGATATTCTCATTTTTAAATTGATTAATGACATGCTTTGTGAACTGTATACTAGCCGGCCAGATAGAGGAAATGAACGTTGTGATACCACTTTATATTTAGAAAATACGCATACTTTTCAAATTGGAGCTCAACTGATGAAGTCCAACTGACAGAAACGATATCGTCTTGAGCATTATAACTTTGGTATTATGTTTATAATATTGATAGCATTATTTATTTTCGACAAGCAGGTGAGTTATACTCAAACTTTGTTATTTTACAAGTTTGTTCTCTGCGACTATAGTTAGATAATGATAACTGACTTTGTAAACTCGTCTTTTATTTCGGTTGTGGGAGCTCGTTTCTATTCAGAAAACTGAGATAAATATTGCTACCTAAGGAAGTAAAACACAAGGGGTATTTAAAAAACTATATTATTATTATTTCTATTTAATTAAATTGGTTTAAAGGTTGAGATGGCAGCTTTAAATAGGATTGAAACACCTCTATTGTGACGTCAGTCCGAGTAACAATTAACTTATTTTTTAAAACAACTGGTATTATATTTACACTCATTCTTTTCGATAAAATGTGTTTCTTGTAGAAAAGTAATATCCGCTTTTATATCATTCAACCAGGCCGACCTGTACCTTATACTTTACCTCTTGCTTTTTTTCGTATGCAAATATTTTCATAGTTAAAATCTGTGTGACGACAGGAAGTCACGTTTGTAACGGGATTTTCTCAACCTTCCCGTTTTAAGTACACACTACAGTACTCGCTAGATAATGAGTAGATATTAAATCTACTAATCTAATGTTGATTTATACTATCTACCAAATGTTGATCCATTCCCGAGTTCTTTTACGGAAGTTTGGATAATAAACTACTGTAGGATGGCATTAAAGTTAAACGAGGTATTTTTTGTAAATAGAGAATGTAGATTTCGAGATGTATTACATAATAAATATACAGCAAATAAGAAAAATGTCGTCCCTCCTAACTGAATAAAAATAACTTTTGATTTTGATTTGATTTTTTGTTTTACGCTACACTCAACAATTTTTCAGTCATATGATGGCGTCCAGTTTTTATTGGTGGAGGAGAAACCCCGGTTACCCGGGTAAAGATCACCGACCTTCCGCAAGAAAACTGGCAAAATAAAGTTAAAATAACTACAGTTAGTACCTGTTTACAAATTAACGGCTGTACGCAAACAATAACTAAACAAAACTAACTCCTTCCAAAAGGGTAGATCTATGTATATTCAGCTCTAGCAGACGAATACCCTGCCGGGTATGACGTCATCCAGTGATCCCGGTCGGTCAACTAGCCGGATGTTACATTAAAAAAAATAGCAACTCTACAGATAACAATAGAAAGGGAAATCCCCAATCTTTAATTTTATACATATATATATATATATATAATATATATATATATATATATATATATATATATATATATATATATATATATATATAACTCTTACATTGTATATGGTTCTGCTCAAGATTATTATGTAACATATATAAGACACAGCCAAATGATGTCAAATTTTGTGGGTGTGAAATAAAATACAGTTTATTATATTCTTCGTTCACCACCACTGTAGAAAGGTTTCTCCACGTATTCATTTGGATTCAACTGTGGACTTACGGTGGATGTGACCGGTCGACAGAGCATGCTTACTCCTCCATGGCACCTGCTCCCATCCCTTGATTTCAAGAGGTCCGTGTTTGTCCAATTTTTACCAGATTTGTATCTATATCCTGGACATCATGAGATTTTTTATAACTTGTAAGAAATATTGCAGCTGTTCCTCGAAAAATAATTGTCAGTTCATGTCGGAAAAGAGAAACATTGACTCAATGACATGCAGTTCCAGACATAAAACCGAAATAAGAAAAAGTGAAACACGTTGGATTTACATCTAAAACGGAAAGGTGTGGTCTTTTTATCTAGATCTGAAATATCTACCATCTGAGCAGAAAAAAAGAAAACGTCATCTTGTTATTCAGTTCCAAATGCAAAACTAATTACGATGTTCCAGTTATCAAATATGCCTCACCCTAAGTGATGAAATAAAATGATTAATCCTACCTGACAGCAACCTCACCAAAGTGATGAAAAAAAATAATTAATCCTACCTGACAGCAACCTCACCCAAAGTGATGAAATAAAATCATTAATCCTACCTGACAGCATTCTGGCACGTTCGGTTAATTGAATTTAGTTTTCAGGTATGAATCTAACTGTGTAATTTGATATTTTTGGGGGATATATGTGGAATTAATGTATGGAAGTCTTGTACAGCAATCAAAGTATGTTACATCATAAATTGAAGGGAAATAACTCATATTTTAGACATAAAACAGACGCGAACGAAACAATGAACTCGGGAGACCGCAAACTTACGTAACTGAACGTTTAAAGTCATGGTAACTAAATACTCTATACTTTTAGATCATGCTATGCGGGTCATTGACCCTTTCAACCATACAGACCATAATAGACTGGTGTTAAAGCAGCATTAGCTAGGTTAGGAATGTTTTTTTTTGAAAGTTTGTAATAACCATGAAACGATTGTATACCATAAAAAAAATCACCTGACAATATGATTAACTGTCGAAAACATAGTGCAGATGCATAAAAGTCATATTTTTTGTGTTTATATGGAAACTGGAACAAGACATGGCGTCTGATTACTTTCCAATCATCTTAGTAGATGTCCACGAGATTTGCTGGTTGAGTGAAGTTACAAGGAAAACTCGCACCCAAGACGAATCGTACCGAGACAAAAACTTGGACCGACTGAGTGACAAACCTTACCCAACAATTAATAGAAGAATTCTTTTGTACTACCATATTTTGATATCACATACGAGATTTCGTATGTCAAGATACTATCATTGATGGTTAAAACAATGACGTCATACCATTGATGGAATTCCATGATAGAAATGTGGAGGATATATATATGCAGCAGTTATATACAAATTAAAATTCCCTTGCATCATATTTAGTTATTTTATACTAAAGTAATATTTCGCTGGGATTGTTCTATTTAAATTTTAAATTTACCAAAAGCTAAGGTTGCCAGTCATCTTTTTAAGAGTGAGTACTATAAGATAGATTTTGCAATACATTTAGGTTTATAATTTCGCCTTGTATGATACCACTATTTTCTTTCTGAAATATACATTTATCATTTAATTCTCATCTGTCGAACTGATGAAGTCCTACTGGCAGAAATGGTCGTATTGAGCGTGTGTGGTGCCCTATTCTACACATAAATACACTGAAGTTGATATAAAAACATGCTGGAATTTCTAATAGACAATATATTTGTAATGTTCGGAGACGTGGTCTTGCAACAAACTGTCGGCATTCCTATGGGAACCAATTGTGCCCCTTTATTGGCCGACCTGTTTCTTTATTCATACGAACCAGACTTCATTCAGAAACTGCTGAATCAAAAGACCAAAAAGTTAGCGGTGTCCTTTAATTTGACATTTAGATATATCAACGACGTTTTGTCAATTAATAATGACAATTTTCATACATATGTCAATGCGATATATCCTAGCAAACTAAAAATTAAAGATACAACAGAATCAAGCATACACTCTTCATACTTAGACATTTTACTTAATATTAACACAGACGGGAAATTAGCAACTAAGCTACGACAAACGCGACGATTTCGGCTTTCCCATCGTAAATTTTCCACATTTAAGTAGTAATATCCCTCAGTCACCCGCATATGGAGTTTATATTTCACAAATGATCTGATATGCCAGGGCGTGTACAACATATGAAGAATTCATATACAGAGGTAAACTACTCACTGACAAATTATTGACGCAGGGATATCAAAAACCGCGTTTAATGTCAACGTTCCGCAAATTTTACGGTTGGTATAATAATAAATTTTTATATTGGTATCTGAGATTTTTTATATTTTAGTAAAACTATAACTTTGGTGTTATTAATAATACTTAAACGTTTTTGCAATTCTACTGTATAATTAACCATATCGGTAATTTTCATTTTATTTGGCCGAGAGTACCTTCCGCGTACATTTGATACGACTGGGAATATTTGTGGCCACTGACTAATGACGTCACAGTAAGCACACAAAACCCGGTCCGGCGGGAGACGTTTTTAACATTGCAAACGCCCATCTGATTGGAATTTGTATTATGTAGAGAGTATTAAAAATATTATTCAACAACCCCAGTAAGATATTAGACTTTTATTCAGCCAAATGATTCAAAGTTTAAAATTTAAGTTAGGTATTCCTATTTTCGAAGTGAGCTGCATGGACAGTAGTGACTTCGATCGACACCTTAATTGTTGTTGTTTAACGTCCCACTCACGAATCTTTCACTCATATGGAGATGTCACCAACTGCCAGTGAAGGGCTTCAAATTTTGGCCCA